>JALMQS010000083.1:9257853-9568995 GCA_024734495.1 Forficula auricularia | reverse complement strand
CCTAAATGTTATTGTTCCAGTATATAAGACCTTGTGACCTTAGAGCCGGCGTTGTGTGTTATCGACCCCCCCTGTTCCTTCTAGAAATAATCCTATCTGCTAGCAACTAACTACGCCCATCCATTCGTCAAACAGATAAATTTTATCACATGCAGAGAATTATATACAAATAAGATAATTAACTATCTCATCACGTATAAGTGTTAATTTTTCAGAAATATAAACCTTGAAACCTTCATTAATATATATAATAACGAGTGCGATATTTCAGAAATTAGCCTAATAATAGCAATAACAATAAATCCAAAAGACAAAAATAAAATACTTAGAAATTATAAATAAATCGTTGAATGTAATTTATTATTAGTTTTTTTTTTTTTTTAATAATAATAATTAATTTTCAGAGGAAAAGCAACAAATTTGACAAAGTGTTTTTATATAAAGAGCCTGAAGAAGCTGAAATATAACATCAAAACGTCGCTATTGATAATTAAATTATAACACTTATTATTACGTTCTTTTTCTTTTGAAAATTAATATATCAAGAAAGTAATTATAGTAGTACCTATTAATAAATTTGATTTGAATGAATTCAATAGAAAATAAATACCTTTGTATATTGTATGTCTACTTTCGGATTGGCCATTGTGTCTGATGATCTGATATTTTCTCTATAGTAATGAAGAAGATAAATATATAGTATGGCCTTGTAAGGAAGGATTGGTTTGAATAGACAGCAAGCAAACAAGCAAACAAGCAAGTGAATAACCTAAGACTTGCTACATCAAATCCTCCTCTCTCGGATTCCCCCACCCCCCCCCCTCCCCCCTCTACCCTCCCTCGGGATGGAGCATCAGCTGGAGAAATCGTTAAAAATACACATTCCTATATATATAATAAAAAAAACAAAACAGGATTAAATGATTAAATGTAATTTTCAAAGTATTTATGTTAAAACTTTCTAAAATAGATAGATATATAAATATATAAAGAATTTATATCTATTTTACTATCTTATATTATTATTAAATGAACAATTCTTGTATATACCGGGTGATTTTTTTTTTATCTTGAGACAGTCTTATAACTCAAAAACAATGCATTTTATGAAAAAAATGTTCAAACACAAGTTGATTTATACCAAAGAGGAAACTAAACTACGCTATTGTTTGTCGACCTAGAACAAGCTTTCAGGGGTATTTCAAGGTCAAGTTCTGTTTTTCAAATAGAAACCTATATGTTTCTTTACATATTCTGAATCTACAAAAAAAAAAACTTAACAGCTTGCAAAAGAACTATTTTTTTATACGACATCAAATAAAAAAAATATTAAATAAATTAGTTCTCAAAAAAAAATTCAAATAATAATTATTTTTAACAATTATTCAACTTAATTATCAAATTATAATGATCAAATATTTAATTATTAAATAATTAATTTAATAATAATTAATAATTTAATACTTTTCCGACACTTGTTCTGAGACATTCCAGAGTGTATTGCAAGTCTTCTGGATGAAAATATGAAACATCTTTCTTCAACAAAAAAAAAAAAAATGATCCATTTTTATTATGGAAATAAATATAACTATCTACTGAATTGACAAGAGAAATAAACTTTTTTAAACTCAAGAATTTTAAATAGTTCTATTAACTAGAAAATAATCTCCAGGGCCGGATAAAGGGCGATTGGACCGATTGAGCCCAATCGGGCCCCGCATTTAAAAGGGCCCCACAAAAAAATAAACTGCAACGGATCGTTGCTAAACTTTATCCAAATTCATTTGAAATATTAATATGTTTGTTACTTTATTATTAATCAGATATCACTTGCAATTTGTAGTTCATATTGAAATTAATTCAAAAATAATTCTCATTTAAGAGTCGAGGAATAACCATTCTACATTGGATTTTTGACGTTTCGGTTTTTATTGGTAACCATTGCTGAAGACATAGAGGAATCGACTTAAAATCAAAAATAGCCATCGATTCTCATCTAATACTTGAGGAATAACAATTCTACATTAGGTTTTTGACGTTTCGATTATTATTGGTAACCATTGCTGAAGACATGGAGGAAACGACTTAAAATCAAAAATAACGATCGATTCTTATCTAATACTAGAGGAATAACCTTATTGAATTCCATTTTTGATGTTTTGACTATTAATGGAAACCTCTACTGAAAATGTAGAAGAATCGACTTAAAATCAAAAAGACTAAATTCTTTTATGGCAAACAACTCAAGCTTGATCGACTTTAATCCAAAAATAGCGATTGATTCTCATCAGTGCTTGAGGAATAATCATTCTCATTGAGAGTTTTTGAGCGTTCGGTTTTATTGGTAACCATTGCTGAAGACATAGAGAAATCGACTTTAAACCAAAAATAGCGATTGATTCTCATCTAATACTTGAGGAATAACCATTCTATATTGGATTTTTGACGTTTCGGTTTTTATTAGTAACCTCTGCTGAGACATAGAGAAATCGACTTTAAACCAAAAATAGCGATTGATTCTCATCTAGTACTTGAGGAATAATCATTCTATATTGGATTTTTGACTCAAGCTTGAGTTGTTTACCAAAAAAGAATTTAGTCTTTTTGATTTTAAGTCGATTCTTCTACATTTTCAGTAGAGGTTTCCATTAATAGTCAAAACATCAAAAATGGAATGCAATAAGGTTATTCCTCTAGTATTAGATAAGAATCGATCGTTATTTTTGATTTTAAGTCGATTCCTCCATGTCTTCAGCAATGGTTACCAATAATAATCGAAACGTCAAAAACCTAATGTAGAATTGTTATTCCTCAAGTATTAGATGAGAATCAATCGCTATTTTTGATTTTAAGTCGATTCCTCTATGTCTTCAGCAATGGTTACCAATAAAAACCGAAACGTCAAAAATCCAATATAGAATGATTATTCCTCAAGTACTAGATGAGAATCAATCGCTATTTTTGGTTTTAAAGTCGATTTCTCTATGTCTTCAGCAATGGTTACTAATAAAAACCGAAACGTCAAAAATCCAATATAGAATGATTATTCCTCAAGTACTAGATGAGAATCAATCGCTATTTTTGGTTTAAAGTCGATTTCTCTATGTCTTCAGCAATGGTTACTAATAAAAACCGAAACGTCAAAAATCCAATATAGAATGATTATTCCTCAAGTACTAGATGAGAATCAATCGCTATTTTTGGTTTAAAATCGATTTCTCTGTCTTCAGCAAAGGTAATGGATAAGAAAACAACGCAGTTGCTATGGTTACTCATAAAAATTCCTCCCAAATTTTTAGCATTTCACAGAGAGAAGCCTATCCATTCTTACTTAAGCAAGGCTAAATGAGCTATATTAAAACTTTCAAATGAATAAATTTTTAAAGAATTTAAAAAATTAAAAAGTACCATCTTACTCTAGAGTAAAGTACTTTAAAATATAATTTTACTAAAAACTTTATTTAACCTTTTTTGTGGTCCCCAAGGTACTTAATTAGGATATTAAATTTCATCAAAATTGGTTAAGTCATTTTCAAGATATTTAGAAAAAACTAAAAAAGTACCGAAATAAAGTACTAATGTTTGTGGGCCGATATGTACCAAAAACCAATCAGCGCTTCATTTTGTTAAACTAATGGTAGGTTTTCAATTTCATTTCAATCGGTGCAACGGTGTGGAAAAAATCGTGGGCCAAAAAAGCGACAACATACATCCATCCATACATACATCCATCCATACATCCGCACGCACTAAATGAAAAAATCGCACTTTTTGGCCTCTCGACGAGACCCATGTAATTCTTGGCAAAACCGTCACGTGCTAATATTCAACCTAATTGAATACTACAATTTGTGACTTTAATTGAGTCCATGGGTTCCGTAGTCTTTACCTGAGGACCCTTTGAAGCCACGCTTGCCCCGAGAGCGATTACAATACTTTACCCATGCTTTGCATTGGATAAAGTAAAAATCAAATCTCAAATTTTTATCGAATAATGATAGAGCAACGGCATTTCCAAACTTGTTTATTGCTCTCCGAATATTCTTAACAATTTCAGTAAGCGTTGCTTCTGGAGAGAGATCATTTTCCAGGCTAAAACTAATAAAAAACTATCTGAGATCGACAATGAATCAGGATAGATTAAATAGTTTAGCAATTATGTCGATTGAAAGTGAAGACGCAAGGAAATTAGATTTTCAAACAATTTTAGAAGAATTTACAGAACAAAAACTTAGAAATATGTAAATTCATGTATTCATATTCGTTGATGTAAATTTATATTCAATAAATGTTTTTGTATTTTGAACATTTCTATTTTTTAATTTATGTAGAAGTTTACCTATCTGATGATCCATGACATTTGATATATATATATATATACTGAATTTGAATTTTATTTAAATATTTAATATATAGAGGGCCCCGCAAAAAAAAATCCAATCGAGCCCCGCACCTATTCGATCCGGGCCTGATAATCTCTTGAATCTGAGTATAAAGAATTTTTAATATCATTATAAACCCTTATTTTCATTGTTGTGACTTTTCGATTTAATAATTATTTATTTACTAATGAAATATTTGATCATTATTATTTGATAATTAAGTTAAATAATTGTTAAATATCATTATTAGGATTTTTTTAAAGATCTAATTGATTTAATATTTTTTATTATTTGATATCGTATAAAAAAATAAGTAGTTCTAATAAAAGTTGTTCGGTTTTTTTTTAGATTCAGAATATTTACAGAAATATATAGGTTTCCATTTAAAAAACAGAACTTGACCTTAAAATATTGTTCTACGTCGACAAACAGCGTAGTTTAGTTTCCCCCTTGATATAAATAAACTTTTATTTGAAACTTTTTTTCATATAATGCACTGTTTTTAAGTTATAACTATTACTGTCTTAAGATAAAAAACTCGCCCGGTATATATAATGAAAAAACAAAACAGGATTAAATTTTTTAAAAGTAATTTTCAAAGTTTTTATGTTAAAACTTTCTAAAATAGATGTACTATATTAAGGTGACCAACTATACTCATTTACTGAGTTTTGTACTCTTTTTCGCAAACCGTACTCTTTTCAAATCCTGTACTCTGAAAGTACTCATTTGTATAATTTTATACTCATTTGTATTTCTAAAACATTTTTTTAGATTATTTTATTAATTTTATATTAATTAATTAATTAAAAGTTTGAAAGAATTTTGTGAAGAGGCTGGTGTTCAATACAAAAAACTGCTTGGTTATTCCAAAGTCAGATGGCTTGCTTTAACTCCAGCATTAGAACGCGTTTTGCAGTTATATGATCCACTACGTTCATATTTTTTAAGCCTTGACAAATGTCCTACAATTTTGAAGAAATTCTTTCAAAACGATATGTCAGAACCTATGCTTTATTTTATTCACAGTCAGGCGTCGTTGTTTCATAAAATTACTCTACAAATTGAAGGAGATAAAATTTCAGCAGCAGAAGTTTGTATTTTATTAAACGATTTCATACTGCAATGTAAATCAAGATTTAATAATGGATTTTTACCACTAATTATAAAGAATAAACTGACCGTTTTGGAAGATTCCAATCCCGGAATAAAAAATGAATTTTTAAAAGAAGTTAAAATTTTTTTATAAAATTTGCTATAAATATATCGAAGAATGGATAGTGAACTTTAGAGCATTAAATTGTTTCAAATGGACCCTTCTAAATAGTAAAATTGAATGGAAAGAAGTTTCTTCAGCAGTCGAATTTGTAATGAAGGAAGTAAAAGATATTGTTATTAATGACAATTTTCTCTTTGAAGAAATTCGAAGAGTAAATTTATATTTAAATGAAGAAAAATTGAAGAAATGGAACGATGAGAAAATAGAACTTGACAAAAGATGGGTAGAAATCTTTGGGCATTTTAGAGTAGAACATATCCCACATGAAAATTTAAAAGTTTTAATAGAAATTTCCTTATGTTGTGAAGGCACTAATGCTGCTGTTGAAAGGGTATTTTCACTAGGGAATGATTATTGGAGCAGTGAGAAGGTGCAACTTTCTGGAAAAACATTATCTGCCGTCTTAACAGTCAAATTTAATATGCAAAATGAAAGTTGTTCGGATGTGGCCACATTATTAGACGAACATACTCATTTAGCAAAAAAATCCACTCCGATGAAAAATAGGTTTTTAAAAGAAAATAAAGTTTTTATCGTTTTTTCTTCTTTTTTTCACCTATGAAATACTTGCAAAGTGTACTCTTTTTGAACAAAAAATAGTTGGTCACCTTAACGATATATAAATATATAAAGAATTTATATCTATTTTACTATTTTATTTAATTATCCAAGAATTCTTGATTAATATATACGTATCCGGATTTGAAGCATTTAGCCAGCTTATTTAGCGTTTTTACTTTATCCAATGCGAAGCATGGGTAAAGTATTGTAATCGCTCGCGCGCCAAGCGGGACTTCAAAGGGTCAAATCAGGTAAAGACTACGGAACCCATGGACTCAATTAAGGTCACAAATTGTAGTATTCAATTAGGTTGAATTTTAGCACGTGACGATTTTGCCAAAAATTACCTGGGGTCTCGTCGAGAGGCCAAAAAGTACCATTTTTTTTGGAAGTGCGTGGGGATGTATGTATGTATGTATGTATGTTATCGTTTTTTTCGTCCACGATTTTTTCCACACCTTTGCACCGATTAAAATGAAATTTAAAACCTACCATTCTTTTAACAAAATGAAGCGCTGATTAGTTTTTGGTACATATCGGCCCACAAACATTAGTACTTTATTTGGGTACTTTTTTAGTTTTTTTTTTAATATCTTGAAAATGACTTAACGAATTTTGATGAAATTTAATATCCTAATTAAGTATCTTGGGGACAACAAAAAAGGTTAAATAAAGTTTTTAGTAAAAGTATATTTTAAAGTACTTTACTAGTAAAATAGTACTTTTTTAAATTCCTTATTTTACCAAAAATTTAAAAAAAACTTTAAAATTTATTCATTTGATCGGTAATATAGCTCATTTAAACTTGCTTAAGTAAGAATGGTTAGGCTTCTCGCTGTGAAATGATAAACATTTGGGAAGAAATTTTATAAGTAACCATAGCAACTTTAAAATCAAAAATAGTGATTGATTCTGATTTAGTACTTGAGGAATAACCATTCTATATTGAATTTTGACGTTTCAGTTTTTATTGGTAACCATTGCTGAAGTCATGGAGGAATCGAGTTAAAATCAAAAATAACGATTGATTCTCATCTAGTACTTGAGGAATAACCATTCTATATTGGATTTTTGACGTTTCGGTTTTTACTGGTAACCATTGCTGAAGACATAGAGGAATCGAGTTAAAATCAAAAATAACGATTGATTCTCATCTAGTACTTGAGGAATAACCATTCTAAATTGGATTTTTGACGTTTCGGTTTATATTGGTAACCATTGCTGAAGACACAGAGGAATCGGCTTAAAATCAAAAATAACGATCGATTATTATCTAATACTAGAGGAATAACCTTATTGCATTCCATTTTTGATGTTTTGACTATTAATGGCAACCTCTACTGAAAACCGGGAAGAATCGACTTAAAATCAAAAAGACTAAATTCTTTTTTGGTAAACAACTCAAAGCTTGACTGCCATGTAAGTATTCGAAACGCCGTTATATATATATATATTTTTTAAGATATTGATGTGTAGAAGGAGATACACCAGAAGGTGCATCCCCTAAAGGCCTGTATGGGATGGCTCCTCTGAAAAGAACAGAGTAGAAGGAAAGAAGCCGGAATCACCTTGCCAAATCTCAGAATGTTAGATACAATCCAATATCCAATTTACTAAGTTTTTAGGGGCTTCGAGCAGTGGTAAATTCTCCGTTCGATAAATGTGACATCATAGAACTAAATAAAAAACCTGTGTTATGTTTAACCAAAAAATAAAAAAATAAAATAAGAACCAGTTCAAGAGAATAACACAAATTAACCAAAACTTAAATTAAAAAAAATATATTTTGAAATATGAGAGGATCTCTATATTTTAAAATGGAAAAAATAAATGAGAGTGAATTGGGTGGTTTAAAAGTGGCATGAATATTGTGAACTGATAATATTTCCTTACTATATTCGGATAAGCCTTTTATGTATGGGAAAGATAAATATGTATCTTAAATTTTCGTTATTATTGCTATTAATATTGTAGGGGAGGGGGGTTCACTCTTATTGGCTCGTAGGGGTCAAATAACACACGTATTTTATAGTTAAAAGTATTTATTTACAAAAAGGGGGTTTACAGATTTCGTCTAGGGGTTCGTCGTGCAAATACTTGTCATCTTTACATCGTAACATACTGATTAAATGCAACTCGTGCAATTAAAATACAACTCGTCATGTAATCTTTAAAATCAGCTAAATGACAACTGACAACTTAAAAATCAAATAACTCAAACCAATAATTCCTTGAATCTTTATACCCAAAAACAGACACCAAGTCGGCTCTCATTGGCCAACAGGGCTCAATATGACCGGCCTTTTCTCTGTAAATATTCATGCACCTGGCTCTCAACGCCAGTCGTGCTTTAATCTCTGAATGGTAAACTTGTCCTCCGAGCCACCGACCTTAGCCCTGTCCTTTTGGGGCCTGCAACCACCCCCTGAGACTCGACCGCCGTCACATTCATTGAGTGTATTTTCATTTCAACGTCTAAAGGTAAGTGGATTTTCATTAATCTATCATTCATTAGATTTTAGCATAAGGGTGAATATTTATACATTGAAACATAATTCTTATTTTGAAAAACCATTTTACCAATTAGTTCTTTTTAAAAGCTGTTTTATTCTTTTTAGAAAACATGTTTATACAGCAGCCCTTGTAAGGGCTAACATTCGTTCTTTTAAGAATCTGACCAAAGCATTTTAATCAACAGCCATTATCATGTCTACAATTGTGCTTTTCAGGATTAATCTTTTGTTTCAATATATACTAGGTGTACCGGAAAGTCATTACCGGTTTTTTCGAAAAAAAAACTACGTAATTTTTAAGAAAATGGAAAATTTATTTATTCAAAGTATTGGCCATTTGATTCTATACATCTTGCCCATCTTTCTGGCAATTTATGGATGCCATCCCAAAAAAACTGTTTGTCCTTTGAGCAAAACCATTCATCGAGCCATTTTCTAACTTCTTCGAAATTGGCGAAGTGCTGCTCTGCAAGCGCGTGTCCCATCGATGCGAAAAGTTGATAGTCGGACGGCGCAAGGTCTGGAGAGTACGGCGGGTGCAATAATATGTCCCACCCAAGTGATTTCAACGATTCCTTGACCGGTTTTGCTTTATGAGACGGCGCGTTATCGTGTTGTAAAATCACTTTACCGTGTCTTCGGGCCCATTCTGGACGTTTTTCGATCAATGCGTGGTTCAAATTGATCATTTGTTGTCGGTGTATTGTTTTTTCAATTGTTTTTGAGTTTGGGTTGGGTCTTCATCCAATAACTCCTGTAGTTTCGCATCTTCAAACTTTTTTTGGTCTACCAGAACGTTCTTTATCTTGCACATCGTAATCACCACTTTTGAATTTTCGAAACCACACCTCACATGTTTTTAAGGTTAAAGCATGCTCACCGTAAGTTTCTACCAGCAAACGATGACTTTCAGCGGCTTTTTTCTTTTGATTAAATAAGAAAAGTAATGCGTGCCGCAAATGCACGTTTTCAGGCATGAAACTTGACATTTTCAAAGAGGTATAAATCTATGAAGGTGTTACTTTCGCAAAATATAACATGTATAGCTTTGAAGCTTGATGTCAGTAGAATAAAATGCATATGTGTCAAATCATAACATTGCATACTTAAGCCTAGCGACATCTGTAAGAAAAACCGGTAATGACTTTCCGGTACACCTGGTATGTTTGCCACTCTTTTTAATTCCCACAATATTATTTTCAAAAATGAATTTCGTATTAAAATTAATAAATGAAATTCAAACTTGGCTCACGAATGTATTTTATACATTCAAAAGTGTGTAGCTACGTAACGTTGAACGTTCAATACGGTTCTATGTTTAATTTTATGATACTAGGATATGGGTAAGTAAGTGTAATATAATATTTCTAAAACGTTAAGACTTTGAGAGTATTGTCAAACGTAACGAGTAATTATTTCATATTTACTTAACGGATAATAAGTTATATATTATTATAAAGCATGAATATAATTGAAAAAGTAAGTTAAGATATAAACAAGGTAAATTTGGGAAAAATAAATACTAAAACATGTCAGAGAGTAATACTTGGTTAATTTTCAAGCAAAAGAAGCATACAATATATACACAACGGGAGAAGTATAAATAGTCTTACTAGACATAAAGGTTAAATCTAAATGGCTGTTGGTCGCCAACTGCTTCGAATTTAATTGCTTTGTATTTACCTGGACAACCTCATTTATCTGTTTGACATTCTAATTTAGTTATTTAAAACAGAAACAATAAAGACAATTTACTAAGAGTGTATTTTTAAATGCTTTTTGAGGTGAAATTGTCGTGGAAAAACTCTTCTCGTAGTGATAACAGACGAAAGGCTTTTATCCTGTATGAGTTAATAAATGCGTTTTGAGTCTAGACTTTTTTGAGAAACCCTTCTCGCATTGATCACATACGAAAGGCTTTTCGCCTGTATGAATAGCTAAATGATGTTTGAGCTCGTCTTTCCGTTTGAAATCCTTATTGCACTGATCACAGACGAATGGTTTTTGGCCTGTATGATCAAATAAATGCCTTTTGAGAGTTGTTTTATCTGAGAAACACTTGTCGCAGTGATCACAGAGGAAAGGTTTTTCGCCTGTATGAATAACTAAATGTCTCTCGAGATGGGGCTTCTGTGAGAAACCCTTATCGCATTGATCACAGAGGAAAAGCTTTTCGGAAGTATGAGTTTTTAAATGAATTTTGAGAGTAGATTTTCGCAAGAAACTCTTATCGCACTGATCACAGACAAAAGATTTTTGACCTGTATGAATAAGTAAATGCCTTTTGAGTGTTGTTTTATCTGAGAAACGCTTATCGCATTGATTACAGACGAAAGGCTTTTCGGCTGAATGAATAATCAAATGCTTTTTGAGGTCATCCTTCCGCGAGAAACTCTTCTTGCAGTGATCACAGACGAAAGGCTTTTCGCCTGTATGAATGAATAAATGGCTGTTGAGATTACACTTATGTAAGAAACTCTTTTCGCAATGATCACAAACGAAAGATTTTTGGCCTGTATGAATAAGTAAATGCCTATTGAGCGTATATTTTCGCGAGAAACGCTTATCGCATTGATCACAGACAAAAAGATTTTGGCCTGTATGCTTGTTGTTAGAATGAGTTTCCAAACATTGATTGGTTTGTTTTGATTTCAATTTTTCTTGATCGTTAGTAGAGTGTAAAGTCCGTTTGGTCTCTTTAGAAGCCTTCTCGCTATGAAGAATAAGGGGTTCCGATTTGGTTTCAGCACCGTATTTCCGATCGCTCAGATGACTTGTGAAGAGTACTTCTTCTGTATGGCCTTCCTGTATATGTCTTTCGAAATCAGACAATGATAGGAATCCAGATAAACACTCATCACAGAAATAATCTTCAGTTTCATTCTTCGTTCGATTACTTGTATCTGGAAAAAAATAAATGTTAAAGAGATGAATTTAGAGATGAAATTTAATATAGAGAAGAAACGTTTATTTTAGTTTTGTTATTTTTAATTGTGAAATCATTCAATAATATCGTTAGATAAGTAGTATATAGTGTGCTAAGGAATTAATTTTGAATTCATTGATAACTGAAAATTATTAGAAATAAAATCTTAAAAAATTTAATCACTTGAATGTCCTAATGGTCTCCGAAATGGAAAATAAAGGAACAGAGGCCTATATTCATCAAAATTTGAATTTGAAGAATGCTTACAAGGTTATTAATCAAATAAATGAACTTACCATCAGCTGATGTATTTCGTCTCAATTGAAGTTTTATTTTTAAAATGAAATGTATTTTCCTATGTATACATTTCTTTTGATGTTTGTTCAGGAATTCTTCACTAATGAACATAGTGTTGCAATCACTGCACAAGAAATGTGGCCCTGAAAAAGATAAAATTTCAATTTTTAGTTAGATATAAATGTTCAAGGCCCTCGTGGACACTAGCGAGTTCAAATCGAGTCCAAGTGAATATAAATGAACCAATTCGGACTTGATTCGAATTAATTATATATAATGATTTGTGAGCAGGTAGCCGAGCGGATAGTTATCGATTGTGCAAAAATACAACATTACAGGCTACCAACCAAGCTAGAGGCAAAAAATATAAAAATTAATATTTGAAAAATAATAACGGCTTCTTCGCTCCAAGAACTGACAATCCCTGACTCTAAAGAAACCCACGACTTTGTCCATCGTACTCCTTCAATAACCAGGCAGGCAATCGCGTAACCTAATACAGAACTAGATCACTGAAAATCCAGATTCAGTGACCTTCTCAACTGTCCAAGAACCCACTATCACGGGAAGAAATTCATGGACACATCTGATAACTTAAGAACATAGAAAAAACATCTGTAGAAGAGGGTATCATTGGCTAGTTAAGAAAAAATATTGGTCCAAAAATCTTCTGAGGCGACTTTGCGTGATCCTAAGGGCCCGCCCACACGCAACAAATAATAATAATCTAGAAAGATAGAAATGCAAAAATAACCACCCAAAATGGGGGGAGGAGGGTAAAAAAATGAAAATTCTTACTCTGGACCAAACTAAACCAAATTTTGTATACATAATCTGTGAGTCACTAGAAGGCTAGAAATGCAAAAACTAACCTCCCAAAATTGGGGGGAGTCAAAAATTGAAAATTCTTCCTCTTGGACCAAATTCAACCAAATTCTGTATAAATAATCTGTGGGTCACTAAAAGGCTAGAAATGCACAAAAACTGGTTGTGGAGGGTGGGTGCGGGGAGTGGAATGTAGTGGGGGTGAGTTAGGGTATGGGGGGGTATATGAGGGTCCAGGGATGGAATGGGGGTGGGGTGAGGGAGTGAGGTGGACTAGGGTGGGGTGCAGGGGGTGGTGCGCGGTGGAGTCCAGGGGGAGTAGCGGGGTGGAGATTCAGGGGCTAGAGGGTGCGGGGATGGTGGTGTAGAGTTGGTGTAGTGGGGGGTTCAGGTGAGGGCCCAGAGGCGTAGTGGGGTGCTACGGGGGTGGGGGTCCAAGGTGGGTGGATGGGGGGCGGAGGTTGGGCATTGTGCGAGGGGTGTGAGTGAGGTGTGAGGGTGGGGTTCGTGGGTTGGGTGTCCAGGGGGCGTGTCCCGTGGATAGTAAGAGGGCCGCCGAAGGCGGGCCTTGCAGATAGTAATATATATATGGTTAATGAAACTGACACTAGTGAAAGATTATTATAATTAAACCAATTTACTTATTCTTTTATTTAAAGCCAAAATAATGATTAAAAATAACACAAAATAATTATATTATATTATATTGAAAGTAATGGAAAGCAGCCCAGAGGTAGTGAGGAAAGAAAAATTAACACATATAAAATAAGGTGTAATTTATTGGAATCCTTCCTCCTTTCCTTTCAAACCGACGTTTCGGAGGATTTTCCCTCCTTCTTCAGGGTTTCAAGGGTCAATGAATGAAACAAATAAAATGTTTCCTTCTTCTCTCCACAGTAGTGTTCAAAAACTTTTTTCATTTTTAACAAAGGCATAGAAAAACAAATTGCAAGTTTTTGAACACTGCTGTGAGAGAAGAAGGAAACATTTTATTTGTTTCATTCATTGACCCTATTGAAACCCTGAAGAAGGAGGGAAAAATCCTCCGAAACGTCGGTTTGAGAGGAAAGGAGAAAGATACCAATAAATTACACCTTATTTTATATGTGTTAATTTTTCTTTCCTCACTACCTCTGAGCTGCCTTCCATTACATTCAATTAAAGTTTCTACCAGTCCGTCTCTCTCCAGAGAAAATTTCGTTATATTATATGAAGATAAAAATAAATTTATTAAATACCTATAGATAATCTCTTCAAGATATTTAAAATCATCAAGGGATTCTGATCAATTTGAGGCAAGAATGAACTTTTTCTATTAAAGTGTTTATTTTAAAATAATAATAGAAAATTAACAATGCTCAATATAGATGACAATTAATAATTTAATAAATAAACAAAATCTTTTATTTATATTTAATGACAAGTGCAAACCAACCTGTATAAATTGGATATTTGTGTTCCATGATTGCAATTTCAGCCATAATGGATATATTTTCTCCTAGTTCAAACAAATATTTAAATGAATATAATATTGAATGGAATAGTCTTTTTATTTTTTAATAAAACTATATTGTATAACATAAATAAAAAAATATGACAAATGTAGTTTCTTTAATTAATTGAATAAATCCGCCAGATGTCAGGGCAGTCAATGTAAAACTTCACTCCCAATTTTGAATCCATGCAATATTAAATACTCAGTCGCCTCGCAATTTAAGAATTTTGTTTTACAATAAATCCAAATTCACAAGGTACTCAGGACTGGCGCTTTAGGGGCTTTATAAGCAAAAAATAAATTATAAATTGGTGAAATAGATTCAGGATATTTTATATTTCAAACTAATGTTTCCCAAAGTAATATTCCTAAGAAATGAGAATGATTATAAAGTTTCAACATTTATGTCTTGACTTTTTCTCATAAAATTGTTTGTTTGTACACAATAAAATAAAATAATATTCAAACCCTTTTCACATAAATTCACAGTTTGGTTATTAGTTGTTTAAAAAAAATCAAGTAGGCTGGTAACAATAAATAATGAAGTCTCAATGAAAATATTTTTATTGTTCTAATTTTTCCATTGTTATTTTTTAATCTCTGGAGAACTAAAAACAATTAAGTAAAATCCGTCTGTTTAAATAGGAAAAAATAGACGCATTAAAAAGTTTTGATGCAAACTATTATAGGGGTTGATTTTTTTAATCCCCTTGTGATAACATTTTAGTGTTACACAAATCTTAAAAAATTGCCATTTTATTAGCATTAGTGATCTCTTCCATAGTGGATATATTAAATAAAAACAATTTCGCTCTAAATTTAGAGGGCTGTAACTTGGAGGGGAAGGGGTTTTAAACAAACACTTTATTAAAGAATCCCCTTAATTTTTTGCTGAAAACTTTTAAAATATTTCTGAATCAATTTAGAAACACCCTGTATATATATATATATTAACGAAATATAATAGTTATAAATTACGTGTAAAAATTCTGACAGTTGTTTTCATCCACCGTATAGTATTAATTATTCATTTAGATATAAATAATTCATAATTGTCTAACTGTACTGATTAGCGAGTGTCGTTTGGTGGCATTTACCGTAAAATTTCAATTATAATAGGAATGCTTGTTTTAGTGTGAAATATTCCGAAAAATTAAAATTTCGTATATATATCTTAATATGCGACTATAATTTAAATTAAAAAAAAATATTTTACGTAAACGAATACATTGGAAAAAACGAACTAAATTATCAGAAAAAAAACTCAAGAGAAACGTCACCAAAACATTTCGTAGATAATAATTAAAAAAGAACCCAGGTTCTTTCTTAAAAATTAAACTAAAATTAGAAACAGAAAAACGGAAAAGTTTTAATTCGCTGTCAACATCAACGTCAAATTTATTTCTACCGAGATAATCCATTTCGCCATTATCCTCTTCATCTGAGTGCACCAGCTGATTCTCCCATAAAACGTCTTCCTCAGTCCCGACTAAATTATTTGAACTGCAACATTTGAGGAAGCCGTTTTTAATTATGGGACGCATCCAATTCATAGTTGCAGGTGTGAGCGCGTTATTTGTGCGGAGGGTTGAGATTTGTTGTGCTAATGAGTAAAAAACAATCTTTTCCTTGAGTATACTCAGCCAGTTTTTTTGTGCTAAAAGTAGTAAAAAAAGTGCATATTATATTTGAGATTTTACGGTAATTCTTCGCGGGATTTCGGGATAGGATAAATGTTTGTTTGTGCGGTGACAATCAGGGCCGTGCGGTAGATTTTCTCAGTATGATGCAAGTCTTCGAAATGCTGCCCTTTAAATGTTTTTGACGTGACAACGTCTTATAATTCGATGAAGCCGGCTGCACTCTAGAAAAAACATGACTCATCTGAGGCGTTCCATTTAAGGCTTGAAGTGCAAGCGAGAGCGCGGAACGAGCAAGGAGACTAAGGAGGAACAGCTAGGCTAGAAAAGCAGGAGGGGGTGTCTCCAGTCAAGACAGGCATTTCCCTCCAGCCGCCATCGTGTGAAGGGCACAAAACCTTCTCTTCCCATCTGATCGTATGTTAATAGTATCCATCTTTAAGACAGTTCTTTTTATTATTAACAGTGATAAAAATCAAGTTTGATTTTCTTTATATATTTTTTGTTTTTTATTAAAAGTGTGTGTAGGAAAGCCGAATCAATTATTAGAGAGGCGTTAAATGACAGTGGAGGAAAATTTATGAAAAAAAATACAATGAAATATATTTGACTAATTCTTTAATGATGGACCTTAATGAATCACACTCGAATATTTTCTTCATTAAATAACCATATTTTAAATAATCTCCCAATGGAAAACCATATAGTATTACTAATTAAAAGTATTTCAAAATATTATTTTAAAATAAGATTACACTATATAACAAAAAGAGTTATGTAGACAAAAGTAAATCGAAAAGAATATTTTTTAACATGTTAACCCATTTTCAAGGATATTAAATATAATTAATCGTTTCAACTTTTTCTTACAATCGTACCTGATTTAAAAACTATATTTTTGGTATTTCTATAATATATATTTAAATTTTTTTATTTGTTTTATAACTTAATTAATTCTTAATCTTTGAATTGTGTAAAAAACATTGGTTTAATAAATAAATAAAAAATCGGTTGTCTGTAAAGTCGGTTTACTGACGATAGTTGAACGTGACAACGTCATAAGAAAATACGATTCAATCAGTATTTTCTTATGACGTTGTCACGTTCAACTATCGTCAGTAAACCGACTTTACAGACAACCGATTTTTTCTTTAAAATAAACTTCGATTGTGATAATAATAATAAAAAAAACTGCTCAAAATGTAAGAATACTATTTTTATTTTGAAAATATAAACTATGTTAACAATAATGATAACAATGATCAACTATATCAATCTACTACATTTTAACCCTTCTAAATTTAACTTTAACAATTGGCTAATTAGGATGTGTAGTCAATAAAGATTCAATAGAAATTAAAGACAGATTTCTAAGTTTTGTTTAGTTTATTGAACTTCTTACGTAGTTTTTTATTCATTTTAATTTGTGAAAAAACTTATTTTCCCATTAGCTACAGAGACAGGGCGTGTTAATAAAATTCTCAGAGCTACAACAGAGCGAGCAAGGGCGGATCCAGGGATTTTTTTTTGCCCGATGTATATAAGATCTACTTTTTACTGGTGTCGCGATCGAATTGTCCAAGGGGGGGGGGGGGGGTCAGAGACACTCCCCCCTATACACACACACAATAGAACTTTATTTTCAATTTTAAAATTTAAAAAAAAAAAAATGTTTTTTTTCGTTTTTTTAATTTTTTTACAAATTTTCTGATCATGCTGCTTATGCCGCTCCCTTACTGTGCCGCCTGATGCGGCCGCCTCTCTGCATCATAGCACGGCACGGCCCTGGTGACAATTGTAGAGGGGGAAACAGTGTTTCCATAAAAACTATAAACAAATAAGGAAAATTTCAACAGTTTTTTATTTTAATTATCCTAATATATCACAATTAATTATTCTCTTCCTCAATCTTGCATAATTAAAAAAAAATTGAAATTTTAAATAACACGTAAAATTTTTATACTTTTTCCAATAAATTTTTTTATTGTCTAAGTCATGTTTCGGGTCTAGTTGAACCCATCTTCAGTTATAAACTCTCTTCTCCACACCATTCACAAAATTAACATTTAAAATCAAATTCACAATCAAAGAGACACAAATCAACGTCAAAGAGAGAAAACAGAAAACAATTAGATGACTGCAACATGTTTTTTTTCATACGTGTAACTACATAAATATATAAATTATCTTCACAGGAGATTCAGATAGAATTAAAGAGAATTTAGAATCTATTTAGAAACTATCTTTGAAAATAATAAGCTACTAAATATAGTCTTTATTAAGTTTTAAATCAAACTGAGTGTTCAATTTTGCGTTCAATCTATTTATACCGGGTGAGTTTTTTATCTTGAGACAGTAACAGTCATAACTCAAAAACAGTGCATTATATGAAAAAAAGTTTCAAATAAAAGTTTATTTATATCAGAGGGGAAACTAAACTATGCTATTTTTTGTCGACCTAGAACAAGCTTTCAAGAATATTTCGAGGTCAAGTTCTGTTTTTTAAATGTAAAGGTATATGTTTTTGTACATATTCTGAATCCTTAAAAAAAAACTGAACAACTTTTATTAGAACTATTTTTTTATAAGACATCAAATAAAAAAAACACATGAATCAATTATATCTCAAAAAAATCTTAATAATTATTTTTAACAATTATTAAACTTAATTATTAAATAATAATGATTAAATAATTAATTATTAAATAAATAATTATTAAATCGAAAAGTCACAACAATGAAAATAAGTGTTTATAATGATATTAAAATTTCGTTTTACTCAGATTTAAGAAATTATTTTCTACTTAATACTCTTAACTAACTAACTAACTATTTAAAATTTTTGAGTTTAAAAAAGTTTATTTCGAGTGTCAATCCTGTAGATAGTTATATTGTATTACTATAAGAAAAATGGGGCATTCCTGATAGGAATAGACCCTCACAATAAGCTTCATTTTATCGTGTTGTACCTAAATCTGTTAAAAAAACAGGAAATGTAAAGGCTACGAAGAAACTGAAACAGGCCAAAATAAGGGAATTGGAACTGAAATTCATCCAGAAAACTTTAGATACACTCTGGAATGTCACAGAACAGTGTCGAAAAATTATTAAATTATTTGTTTAATAATTAATTATTTAATCATTATTATTTGATAATTAAGTTAAATAATTGTTAAAAATAATTATTAAGATTTTTTGAGATCTATTAATTTATTTAATATTTTGTTTATTTGATGTCGTATAAAAAAATAGTTCTCATAAAAGTTGTTCAGTTTTTTTTTTGTAGATTAAAAATAAATGAAAAATATAGGGTTCCATTTAAAAAACAGAACTTGACCTCGAAATTCCATTGAAAGCTTGTTCTGGGTGACAAACAATAGCGTAGTTCAGTTTCCCCCTTGATATAAATAAACTTTCATTTGAAACTTTTTTCATATAATGCACTGTTTTTGAGTTATAAGACTGTCTCAAGATAAAAAACTCACCTGGTATATAAACTCTCCAATATGAATCTTTTATAGGTGTCTTTTTAGGTGTTTCTTGCTGGAGTACTTCAAAATTTTCTTCTCTCACACTGTGGCCTGTCTCTATTGCATGTTTTGTCAAACCAGAGTGTAAGATATTATTGTTCTTTATCGCATATTTGTGTTGGTATATGCGGTTATTAAGTCTCTGTTTTGTATTCTAATATAGATAATAAATTGACATTAAACAAAGATTCAAGAACTTATCATAGATTGAATGTATTGAATTCATGTAGGCTTTAGGACATTGGTTCCTAACCATTTCGGTTTCTTTAATCTTATGTCAAAAAATGAAAATTTTTGCCCTTGGACCAAACTCAACCAAATTTGGTTCGGGGGTGGGGGTGAGGTGGAGAAATACAGGGGTTGGGGTGTATGGGGCCCGGGGTGGAATCGGTGCATAGTGAGGTGAAGGGTGGGTGCGGAGGTGGAATGGGGTGCGGGGGTGGGGTGCAGGGGAGCCGTGGTGAGTGGAGGTGGGAAGGGTGCGGAGGTGGAA
Source organism: Forficula auricularia (assembly GCA_024734495.1). Classification (NCBI taxonomy): domain Eukaryota; kingdom Metazoa; phylum Arthropoda; class Insecta; order Dermaptera; family Forficulidae; genus Forficula; species Forficula auricularia. The sequence goes on along the minus strand of JALMQS010000083.1, from coordinate 9,549,054 downwards.
TGGGGCTAGGGTTCAGGGTGGGGTTGAGATGGAGGAATGCAGGGGAGAGGTGCACGGGGCCCGGGGTGGAACGGGGAGAAGGGTGCGTAGTGGAGGCAGGGTGGGTGCAGGCGTGGAATGGGTTTGGAGTGAGAGGTTGGGGGGATGTGGGGAAGGGTGCGTAGTGGGGTGTATAGGGTGGGTGAGGAGGTGGATTGGGGTTGGGGTGCGGGTCCAGCCCCTTGGCTAGCGGAGACGGCCGCAAAAGGCGGGTTTCTCAGGTAGTGTACATATAAATAAATATTCAAAAATGTTAGTGAGTAAGCTTGTTTAATTTTCAAACAAAAGAAGTATACGATATACACAACGGGAGAAGTACAAATAGTTTCAATAGACACAAAGGTTGAATCTAAATGACTATTGGTCGTCAGAGATCAGTTTCAACTGCTTCGAATTTAATTGTCTTGTGAGAAACCCCATTTATCTGGTTAACATCCCTAAGTTTTATTTAATTTAGTTATTTAAAATAGAAGCAATAGAGTCAATTTTCTAGGAGTGGATTTTCAAATGTTTTTTGAGATTATTCTTATGTGAAAAACGCTTATTGCATTGAGCACAGACAAAATGCTTTTGGCCTAAATGGGTTTTGAGGTGCCCCTTCTGTGAGAAACCCTTATTGCAGTGATCACAGACGAAAGGTTTTTCTCCAGTATGAATAAGTAAATGTCTTTTGAGAGTATCTATTCGCGAGAAACGCTTATCGCAGTGATCACAGACGAAAGACTTTTCGCCAGTATGAATAAGTAAATGGTTTTTGAGGTGCCCCTTCTGTACGAAACCCTTATTGCAGTGATCACAGACGAAAGGTTTTTCGGCAGTATGAATTAGTAAATGTCCCTCGAGATTGATCTTGTGTGGAAAAACCTTATTGCAGTGATCACAGACGAAAGACTTTTCGACTTTATGAATAAGTAAATGCCTTTTGAGTTCAGATTTTCGCGAGAAACGCTTATCACATTGATCACAGACAAAAGGCTTTTCGTCTTTATGAATAATTAAATGGCTTTTGAGATTACTCTTGTTTAAAAAACGCTTCTTGCAGTGATCACAGACGAAAGGCTTTTCGACGGTATGAATTAATAAATGCCTGTTGAGAATAGTCATATTTGAAAATCGCTTATCACAGTGATGACAACTAAATGGTATTTCTTCAGAGGGATTTAACAAATGTTTGCCAAGATCATTGTGACAAGAGACACTTTTGACACAATCATCACCCCTGTTTGGCTTTCTACTAGAATGCGTTTCCAAATATTGGCTAGTTTGTTTTGATTTAAAATCATTTCGATCGTTAGGACAGGGTAAATACTGTTTAACTTCATGATATGGATTATGAATGCTCATTTTAGAAGCCTTCACTTTCTGGGTCATGGCAACACGAGGTTCCGGTTTGGTTTCATCATTGTAATTCAGATGACTTGTGAAGAGTACTTCTTCTCTATGGCCTTCCTGTATATGGCTTTCAAAATCGGACAATGATAGGAATCCAGACAAACACTCATCACAGAAATAATCTTCAGTTTCATTCTTAGTTCGATTATTTGTATCTGGAAAAAATAAATGCGTAAAAGAAATGAATTTAGAGATGAAATTTAATATAGAGCAGAAAAGTGTATTGTAGTTTTGTTATTTTTAATTGTGAAATCATTCAATAATATCGTTAGATAAGTAGTATATAGTGTGCTAAGGAATTAATTTTAAATTCACTGATCAACGAAAATTATTAGATATAAATCTTAAAAAATCTCTTCTCTTGAATAGTCCCCGAGATGGAGGACAAATGGATAGAAGCTTATTTTGATCTAAATTAGAATTTGAAGAATGCTTCCAAGGTTGTTAATGAAATAAATGAACTTACCATCAGCTGATGTATTTCCTCTTAATTGAAGTTTTATTTTTAAAATTAAATGTAATTTTTTATGTATGCATTTCTTTTGATGTTTGTTCAGGAAATCTTCACTAATATACATTGTGTTGCAATCAATGCACAAGAAATGTGGCCCTGGAAAAGATAATATTGGAATTTTTAGATAGATATAAATGTTCAGGGCCCCCATGTACACTAGCAAGCGTTATTTAAGCCAGAGTGAATTTAAATGAACCAATTCGGACTTGATTCGAATTATTATTATTTTTTTTTTATATACCTAGGTATATGAGCCGTTTTTTTGAAAGTGGTGTAAGTCCATTTATTGTTATTTCGAGATATTTAAGTGTTTGCATTTGAATGGTTTGAAAAATATTGGTATATATGTGAGTTTTTTATCTTGAGACAGTCTTAAAAACAGTGCATTATAAGGAAAAAAGTTTCAAATAAAAGTTTATTTACATCAAGGGGGAAACTAAGCTACGCTATTGTTTGTCGACGGAGAACAAGCTTTCATGTGTATTTTAATGACAAGTTCTGTTTTTTAGCCCTATATTTTTCTATACATCTACTTAAAAAAAAACTGAACAACTTTCATAAGAACTATTTTTTTACACGACATCAAATAAACAAAATACATGAATCAATTAGATCTCAAAAAAAATTCTTAATAATTATTTTTAACAAATGTTTAACTTAATTATCAAATAATAATGATTAAATAATTAATTATTAATTCGAAAAGTCACAACAATGAAAATAAGCGTTTATAATGATATTAAAACTTCATTATACTCAGATTTAAGAGAGTTATTTTCTACTTAATAGAGCTTCTTAAAATTATTGAGTTTCTGATCCATTCGATGCAAAAATGAACTCACAAAGAGAAACAAAGAGGGTGTTCTCTGCTTGATGCAAATAAACATACACATATATATATATATATATTATTTATTTGTTTGAGACTATAGTTTCGAAGACTAGATCTTAATCATCAGTCTTTTTTAATTATAAATATTGTTTTTCATGTAGTTAATAGCGTATGGATATTGAAAATTTTCGATCTTTACTTGCCGGGAGCCAGTTAAAATTAAATAAAATAAAAAATTAGAATTTTAATTTTAACTGGCTCCAGCTATGCAGTCAAAATTTTCAATATCCATACGGTATTGACTCCATGAAAAATAATATTTATAATTAAAAAAGACTGATGATGAAAGACTATAGTCTCAAACAAATAAATTATATATATATATATATATATATATATATATATATATATATATATATATATATATATATATATATATATACAGTGTATATAATTTCGATATATAAGTGTGTATGTTTATTTGCATCAAGCAGAGGACAACCTCTTTGTTTCTCTTTGTGAATCAACAACTCTGCTACTCTGAGCAAAACAAAAACTTTTCAATTAAATTAACTGTTTAATTTAAAACAATAATAATAAATTAACAATGTTCAATATAGATGACAATTAATTATTTAATAAATAAACAAAACATTTTATTTATATTCGATGACAAGGGCAAACTAACTCCGTATAAATAGGATATTTATGTTGAAAGTTTGCAAATAAATAAATAAATATTAAAACTTCATTATACTCAAAGATTTAAGAGGTTATTTTCTACTTAATAGAGCTTCTTAAAATTATTGAGTTTCTGATCCATTCGATGCAAAAATGAACTCACAAGAGAGAAACAAAGAGGAAAGTGTTCTCTGCTTGATGCAAACAAAGCATACACACATACATATATATATATTATTTATTTATTGTTTGAGACTATAGTTTCGAGGAAGACTGAGATCTTAATCATCGAGTCTTTTTTAATTATAAATATTGTTTTTCATGTAGTTAATACCGTTATGGATATTGAGAAATTTTCGATCTCCATAGCCGGGAGCCCAGTTAAAATTAAAATAAAATAAAAAATTAGAATTTTAATTTTAACTTCGGCTCCCCAGCTAAGTCAAGATCGAGAATTTTCAGTATCCATACGGTATTGACTCCATGAAAAATAATATTTATAATTAAAAAGACTGATGATGAAGACCAAGTCTTCGAAACTATAGTCTCAAACAAATAAATTATATATATACAGGTATATAATTTCGATATATAAGTGTGTATGTTTATTTGCATCAAGCAGAGACAACCTCTTTGTTTCTCTTTGTGAATCAACAACTCTGCTACTCTGAGCAAAACAAAAACTTTTCAATTAAATTAACTGTTTAATTTAAAACAATAATAATAAATTAACAATGTTCAATATAGATGACAATTATTTAATAAATAAACAAAACATTTTATTTAGATTCGATGACAAGGGCAAACTAACCTGTATAAATAGGATATTTATGTTGAAAGTTTGCAATTTCAGCCATAATAGATATATTTTCTTCAAACAAACAAACAAACGTATATGTTATATACTTGAATAATAGTATACTCGAAAGGAAATATAAATTAATATAATAAATATTCTTGCTTTATTTAGATGACATAAAGCAAAATACAATAAGCCCGCCAGATGTCAGTGCATAACATCGCGCCTAATTTTAAATCCACGAAGTATTAAATATTTAGTCATTGGGTTCGTAATTGAATAATTTTGTTTTCCATTAAATTTCTATTCTCAAGGTATTTAGGACAGGCTCAGTTGCGCTTGTATTAACACATAAAATCTATAAATTGGCGAAAAAGATTCAGGACATTTTATATTTCAATGTAATGTTTCAAAAAGTGATATTTTTAAGAAATGAAAATGGTATTTATTCCCACATTTGGTAGATTTCTGTAGGCTATTTTATTGTCTAAATTTTAATTAAAATTCACTGTGCTCTCGAAACCAAATGAGTCAACTGGGACATCAAGTAGTTATTTGATTCATCAAAATTTTCGAAAGGTTCCGTATTTTAAAGTCGCTTTAAGGTAATCTTTTAAATAATTTGGTGTCGGTTCTAGGTGAAACATTTTAATAGATAATAAGTAAAAGCATATTTTTCTAGGTAGGTTATGAGCCCATCATCAGGAGTTACATAAGAAAACTGTTTTCCTTTGGTACTCCTGATGATGGGCTCATAACCCGAAATATATATCGAGATAAAAACTCAAAACATATATTTGTTTTATTTGTGAAACCCACCTAGAAAAATATATTTTTACTTATTACCGCTTTAAGGTAGTTGTTTCGCGGCAATACTAGCAAAAAGTTAATGCTAGAGTATATAGAACAGACAATAAGGATTCATAGTTCATAAGCCCAAAACTTTTTACTGTTTATGTACCAATTCTAGCCAATCCCGTGCTCGTTTGACAAATTTGGCACCATTGTAAGAGATTGAATATTTTTATCATAGAAATGACAGATAAAATACGTTTCTTATGAAAATTATAATTTTGAAAAAATCTAGCTCATGCGCGCTTTATACATCTTTCGCTTGTTAAATAAATGCGCTTGTTGCCAAATTGTTTTTTAGTGTAAATTTTTTTTATATACATTTTTCATTATTTATTCATTATTATCTCAGAAACTGTGTTTTAACCAAGGAGCTAAGGAGGAACAGCTAGGCTAGAAAAGCAGGAGTGGGGGTGTCTCCAGTCAGGACAGGCATTTCCCCTCCAGCCGCCAGTCGCAAGATGGCGGCTGGAGGGGCTGGTGACGTCATGTGGAGACACTTTCTCGAGCTAGCCTTCCCTCCCTACACCTCCCTGGTTGCCAACTAATGAATCAAAAATTTGTCTTAAAATATATATTGGTTATTGTTTAATGTCGGTTTAGTTTTTTATAAAAATGGTAAGAAAAGGGTTTTCATAATTATAATTAAATATGTATGTAAATTTTCCGATATCCGTATAGTGTGTAATGTATAAGAGTCTGAAAAACTCTATTTTTTGAAATTTAATATCTCAGAAACTGTATTGTTCATAAATTTCGTTTTGCCACCAATCGATGCAGAAGTATTTAAATAATAATATGTATAAATTTCAAAAAATCCTAAGAAAACGCATTCGGCGGAACAACTATACCTTAAGTCCAAAACGGCGAAGAGCAGCTCCTTTATATTTCTCAATAAAAAATATTTAACGTAAACGAATAGATTTGAAGAAAAATAACATTAATAAAACTTATAGAAACGTCATCCAAACATTTCGTAGATAATTAAAAAAGAACCCAGATTATTGAAAAATTAAAATTAAAATTACAAACAAAAAAAAAATAACGGAAAAGTTTCATTCACTGACACCACGTCAAATTTATTAGTACCGAAATAATCAGGTGGCCACTCAAACACAATTTTCAAATTCCGGTTTTCCAGTTCAAAAAACGTCAATTTTCATCTCGGCAGGCCAGTTTGAGAGTGGGGGGGGGCGGGGAAGTTGCCCCAGATACCGCCCCTACCCGTGTTATATAAATTTGTGTACTACTAAAATCTTGTACTTATTATAAATAAGAGTACCTGGAGCCACCGAGCGATGCACGATAACCAAATTAAAAAAAAAATACAAATATATATAGTACATGCCCCCTGGACCCCCTGAAACTACGAACCTCGCCCCCACCACAGCCCAAGCCAGCCCCCGAAACCCCGCACCTCGCCTCACCCCCGGATCCCGTACAAATGCACCCCTCTCATCCATCCTCACCCCTCGCAGTTTTTGCATTTCTAGTATAATTATTTTTTTTAATTAAATAACAATTTATCGAGTTTTTTAATCAATTAAATAAATAATAATTTTATTGAATCGATTTTTTACATGAAATAATGTATACATTGTATTTGAGGCTTCGATTCCGGAGATTACTTCCCCACCATCGACTGTACTTGATCTTCTAGTTTGCGAAAATATTTTTAGTCAGTAATTTTTAATAAGAGGAATTTTATTCAATTAAATTAAACCAATTATTTTACATGAATTAATGTATACATTGTATTTTAGCTTCGACTCCGGAGATTACTTCTCCGCCATCGAGTGTCCTTGATCATCTTTTTTAGTCCTTGTTTTTAATAAGAGGAAAAAACTAATTAAAGAAAAAAACCTCTTTTCCGATAATTATTCCAATTCCATTATTCTCGTTCTCCTCATTCATCCTATTCAATTAAATAAATTTTTATTTATTTATTTTATAAATTTTATTAAACCAATTATTTTACATTGTATTTTAGCTTCGACTCCGGAGATTATTTCTCCACCATCGACTGTCCTTGATCATCTTTGTAGTCCTTGTTTTTAATAAGAGGAAAAAACTAACTAAAGAAAAAAAACCTCTTTTCCGATAATTATTCAAATTCCATATTTCCAATAATTCTATTAAATTAAATTAAACCAATTATTTTATATGAATTTATGCATATATTGTTTTTGAGCTTCGATTCCGGAGATTACTTCACCATCGAGTGTCCTTGATCATCTTTTAGTCCTTGTTTTTAATAAGAGGAAAAAACTAATTAAATAAAAAAAACCTCTTTTCCGATAATTATTTCAATTCCATTATTCTCTCCCCAAGCACCTTCTATTCAATTAAATAGGCAAATTCTAATAAATATATATAACAATATTTGGTATAAAGTATTAGTGGGTTTTAAAATTAACAAACCAATTAATAAATAAAAGATAATTGAAAAAATGTAAACAAACATTTTTATTGAGATTTTCATCTATCAATAATTACTCTAATTAATAAAAGATCAATTAAGATGAAATTTGTCGAGGTCCAGACCTAGCCAGATCGTTTTCTCATCCTCAAAACTTGTTAATAGAGCTGGTTTCATCAAAATCGGTAAAGTCCGTTTTCAAAATAGAACTAAGATACAAATATATAAATAAATATATATACAATTTTTGCTCGTTTAATAAGAGTAGATAAATAAGATATATAATATTACTAGGTGATCCCTGTCGCATCACCCAGAGAACAGCCTAGGGCCCTGCGGGCGTTGTTTTTATCTTGGCCAAATTATAATAATTTTTATTATATAAAAATGTAATGTGTGTGTGTCTGTCTCTGTTCGTGTGGGATTTAAATTAAAAACAGTCTGTTATTAAAAGGAAATTGAGAAAATGTATTTAGAAATTTTTTTCCAAGGTCCTGATTTTCATGTTTTTGAATCCCCCATTGTAGTACGTTGAAGACAAATGATCAGGAACCTTATGACAACAACTGCAAGTTACAAAGGTTTCAACTCAATATCCCAGACAGAAATGAATATTGAAGGAATAATTACATTGCATTATTTAACCTTGCAGGAATATTTGCCTCATAACTTTCCAGACAACTGCCCGAGCTCTTAGCTAAAAAATAACAAATAAAATTTTAACTTAATATTTTTTTTTACTTTATCTAATGCGAAGCATGGGAAAAGTATTGTAATCGGTCTCGAGGCAAGCGCGACTTCAAAGGGTCCTCAGGTAGAGACTACGGAACCCATGGACCCAAAGTCACAAATTGTAGTATTCAATTAGATTGAATTTTAGCACTGATGACGGTTTTGCCAAAAATTACATGGGGTTTCGTCGAGAGGCCAAAAAGTGCGATTTTTCAGATGGATGTTATCGTTTTTTTGGCCCACGATTTTTTCCACACCGTTGCACCGATTGAAATGAAATTAAAAACCTACCATTATTTTAACAAAATGAAGCGCTGATTAGTTTTTGGTACATATCGGCCAACAAACATTAGTACTTTATTTCAGTACTTTTTTAGTTTTTTCTAAATATCTTGAAAATGACTTAACCAATTTTGATGAAATTTAATATCCTAATTAAGTACCTTGGGGACCACAAAAAAGGTTAAATAAAGTTTTTTAGTAAAATTATATTTTAAAGTACTTTACTCTAGAGTAAGATAGTACTTTTTTAATTTTTAATTCTTTAAAATTTATTCATTTGATCGTTTTAATATAGCTCATTTAACCTAACTTAAGTAAGAATGGATAGGCTTCTCTCTGTGAAATGCTAAACAATTTGGGAGGAAATTTTATAAGTAACCATAGCAACTGCGTTGTTTTCTTATCCGTTACCATTGCTGAAGACATAGAGGAATCGAGTTAAAATCAAAAATAGCGATTGATTCTCATCTAGTACTTGAGGAATAACCATTCTATATTGGATTTTTGATGTTTCTTTTTATAGTAAACAACTCAAGCTTGAGTTGTTTACCAAAAAGAATTTAGTCTTTTTGATTTTAAGTCTATTCCTCCACGGTTTCAGTAGAGTTTGCCATTAATAGTCAAAACATCAAAAATGGAATGCAATAAGGTTATTCCTCAAGTATTAGATAAGAATCGATCGTTATTTTTGATTTTAAGTCGATTCCTCTATGTCGTCAGCAATGGTTATCAATAATAACCGAAATGTCAAAAATTCCTCGACTGTTAAATGAGAATCGATCATTATTTTTGAATTAAAGTCAACATGAACTGCAAATTGCAAGTGATATCTGATTAATAATAAAGGAATAAACATATTAATATTTCAAATGAATTTGGATAAAGTTTAGCAACGATCCGTTGCAGTTTATTTTAATTTTCTTTCTTCTTCTTATTCTTCTATATAGGTGTGAACCCATGGGTTTTCCACCTTGACGTGGTGGGGAGGCTGTGTGCTCATGTGATTCCTCGGGCCATGCCGGCGGTAGCGTAGTACTGGTAGGGCCTCCCAAGCCGGACGGGTCTCGAGGATGAGATGGAGCCAGACTAAGAGAGAACCACTGGTCCTCCAGGTTGGGGGTTTTATGAAGGGCTAGCAACCCGCATATCTAAAAAAACCTGACGCTCACAGAACCAATCTATCTACTCTTATTAAACGAGCAAAAATTGTATATATATTTATTTGTATCTTAGCTCTATTTTGAAAACGGCTCTACCGATTTTGATGAAACATATTCTATTAACAAGTTTTGAGGATGAGAAAGCGATCTGGCTAGGTCTGGACCTCGACAAATTTAATCTTAATTGATCTTTTCTTAATTAAAGTAATTATTGATAGATGAAAATCTCAATAAAAAAAGTTTGTTCACATTTTTTTCAATTATCTTTTATTTTTAATTTTAAAACCCACTAATAGGTTATAGCAAATATTAATATCTATATTATATATAAAATTAAGGTTTTGTCTGTACATTGGTCCAAATCACGCCAAATTTTGGTTGCATACGTTTCAAGCAAAGTTACGTATGAACGAAAACACCCTCAACAAAATTCCTGTCTGTGTGCCTGTCTGTCTGTATGTTTCCGTGGGTTTCGCGAAAAGTTGCTCACGATTCACTTAAAAACGGCTGAAGGGATTATTATGAAATTTGATATTTACATCAGATGTCTTCTAACTTACGTTTTTAGCTATATAACGTTTTGATATTTTGACCCCAGAAGGGGTTTGGGGGGGGGGGGGCGCACGAATAAAAATTATCAAATAACTCTAAGGCAAATTTTATAATGAGCAAAGTTGTAGGAGTGTGATTTCTACCAACTTTTGTTTGAAAAAATTTCCCCCAAAAACCACCCAAAGGGGGGGGGGGTCAAAATATGAAAATTCTTGCTCTTGGACCAAACTCAACCAAATTCTTTGTATACTTAATCTGTAGGCCACTAGAAGGCTAGAAATGCAATAACTAACGACCCAAAATGGGGGGGGGGGGGGGTCAAAAAATGAAAATTCTTACCCTTAAAGCCAACTTAACCAAATTTTGTATATTTAATCTGTGGTCACTAGAAGAGAAATGCAAAAACTGGGTGCGAGGTGGAGTGATGGTACGGGTTCGGAGGTGGATTAGGGTATGGGGTGCGGGTGGGTCCGGGAGGATAAGGGCGCGGGGGGTAGAATGTGGGTGAGGGAGTAAGACGGAGTAGAGTGAAGGCAGTGGTGCGGGGTAGAGTCCGGGGGTCCAGGGGGCTAGGCGGGGGTGTGGTGGGTATGGATTAAGGGCATGGGGTGGGGTCGGGGGCGGTGGTGAAGGGTGGAGAAGAGGGTTGAAGTGAGGGCCCAGAGGCGAAGTGGGGGGTGCAGGGTGAAGGAGGTTGAGGTGGGGGGCCAGAGACGAAGTGGGGTGGGGCGGGGTGGAGGAGTTGGGGGGGGGGGGTTCTCACGGGGGGTCCAGGGGCCGAAGGCGGGCCTTGCAGCTAGTATATATTAAAATTAGGAATTTTTTGTTTGTTTTTAATTAACAGGTGTCTAAATCATAACAAAACAGGTGTTTTTACAAATGAAGTGGTTGAAGTGGCTTTTTTTATATAACTTGGAAACAAATCTTATAGTCGGAGAGCCCACGACCCATTTTTCATGAAGTGTTTGATTCAAGTAGATATTTCACCTAGAGGTATTAATAGCATAGATGAGTAGGAAATCGGCTGTTTTTTTGATCTACCTGGGTACTGCTGCTACTGCGCATAGGAGAAAGTTGTAAAAAAATGTTCGCCAAAAAAAGTGTTTGATTCAAAATCCAACAAATACTATTCGACAGTTAAGTTAATTTTAAATTAAAAATAAACTAAGCCAGACACTTTTAAGGGGGCAACATTGAGCCAGACAACCCTAAAGTTGGATTTTTGTTCATTAATTTTATGTTTTTATACGATTATTTTTTCTATTATTATTTTCCTATTTATTTTTTTATAATGTTTATCAATATGAACGAATGTGGGCAAATTGGTGTACGAGTAAACAAATATACACATAATATTTAGACTCCATTTTACTTAGGGAAAGTGGTGTAGGTTTTAGGTGAAACACGATATTAATTAATAAAGTAAAGTGTGTGTAGTTGATGATGGACTAATAATCCGAGATATATTGAGTTTGTATAAAACTTTTTGAGTTTTATTTCATTCTATGTGAAACTACACACCCTTTACTTTATTAATTAATATGTAGACCATTAGAAAGCTAGAAATTCAAAAGCTAGGTGCGGGATGGGGATGGATGTAGGGGGGTGCATTTGTGGGGGATCCGGGAGTGGGTGGCGCGGTTGGGATGGGGTGGGGAGAGTGGGGGTGCAGTGGTGGGGGCGAGGTGGGTGGTTTCGGGAGGGAGGGGAGGGGTCAGGGGTTACCGTGCATCGCTCGGTGGGTCCAGGTACTAGAAAGAATAAGCCGAACGGATCTACTTTAATTTTTTTTTTAATTTTTTAATTTTTTTTATTTTTTAATATTAATAAGTTAATATGAATATTAATCACACTTCAATGTTGCTGCAATATTGCGAATGTTGTGCAAGGTTCGCAATATTGCTGCAATATTCCCTTCTGTCTGGGATTATGAACGATGCGCGAACGCATAAAGACGGACAGACACACATTAATTTTTCCATATAAGAGAAGAATATAAGCAGTTGTTTTATGTTCCTGATGATGTTTTTATATTATTGTTGCAATATTCATTTATCTTTAGTTAACACTGAGTTGTTTATTTGTTTATGATTCGTTCTTGTAAAAGCTCATAAAAAATACTCAAATAGCTTTAATAAGCATGTTTATTCCAACTCAAAATCACAAGAATACAATAAAATAATAAAAACAAAACAACAATAAACACGGCTAACTTAATCTCTACAGTTCTGGTCATAATTTTTATTAAATTTTTGATAAGCATATTCAATTACTATTTCTTTCATTTTTGTTTTATTTTTCATTTACCATATACTTTTATGTTACCCTACATATAATTGGGAGGTTAACCCTATTCCCTGATGAGAAAGTGAACATTTATTTATTTGTTAAATAATTAATTGAAAAAGGCAGTACTTTTATTTGTCCCAGCTGTTGGGAACCCTTAGTGTGATGGAATTTCTCACCAATGGTACCAATTTATAATGTTGTGCGCCAAACCTTGCCTGTAAGGTTTGGTGCGGTTGTGAGCCTTCTCGAAAGATGGCTCAGGTAACGTGTCTGAGGATGAGTTCTTCCGCCCGCGCTCTGTGGTGTCAACAGATTGATGCCATGCTGAAGGTGGTCTGTATGGGTAGTTGATTAAAAAGACGGTATAGATTTCAAATGTAGTTTATTAAAAGGTTGTCGAGGCTTGGTGCCGTGATTTACATATCAATATCGAGAGCGACCAGTCCAGTTCGTGCTCTCTCAAAGATGGCAAAGTGACTGCCCCTGTCGAGGGGGTCTTTTAAGACCATTTTCTAAGAGTGAATTTTCAAATGCTTTTTGAGATAATATTTTTGTGAAAAACCCTTCTCGCAGTGATAACAGATGAAAGGCATTTCACCAGTATGAGTTAATAAATGTATTTTGAGAGAATCTCTTCTAGGGAAACGCTTCTCGCAGTGATCACAGACGAAAGGCTTTTCACCAGTATGAATAAGTAAATGCATTTTTAGAGTTTCTATTCGAGGGAAACGCTTCTTGCATTGATCACAGACGAAAGGCTTTTCACCAGTATGACTAAGTAAATGCTTTTTGAGACATCCTTTTTGTCTAAAACATTTATCGCATTGATCACAGACGAAAAGCTTTTCACCAGTATGAATAAGTAAATGCCTTTTGAAATTAGACTTAAGTGAAAAACGCTTATCGCATTGATCACAGGCGAAAAGCTTTTCGCCTGTATGAATGAGTGAATGCGTTTTGAGATGAGATTTCTGTAAAAAACGCTTCCCGCAGTGATCACAGAGAAAAGGCTTTTCACCAGAATGAATAAGTAAATGCATTTTTAGAGCTTCTATTTGAAAGAAACGCTTCTCGCAGTGATCACAGACGAAAGACTTTTCACCAGCATGAACAAGTAAATGCTTTTTGAAATATCCTTTTTGACTAAAAGATTTATCGCATTGATCGCAGACGAAGAGCTTTTCACCAGTATGAATAAGTAAATGCCTTTTGAAATTAGACTTATCTGCGAAACGCTTATCGCAGTGATCACAGTCGTAAGGCTTTTGGCCTGTATGAATAAAAAAATGGCTTTCGAGATAAGATTTCCGTGAAAAACGCTTTTCGCATTGATCACAAACAAAAGACTTTTCGCCTGTACGCTTGTTATTAGAATGAGTTCCCAAACATTGATTGATTTGTTTTGATTTCACTTTTTCTTGATAGTTAGGAGAGTGTAAAGTCTGTTTGGTCACTTTTGAAGCCTTCTCGTTCTGAGGAATCATGTCAATAAGGGGTTCCGATTTGGTTTCAGGATCGTATTTCGGATCGCTCAGATGACTTGTGAAGAGTACTTCTTCTGGATGGCCTTCCTGTATATGTCTTTCGAAATCATCCAATGATAGGAATCCAGATAAACACTCATCACAGAAATAATCTTCAGTTTCATTCTTCGTTCGATCACTTGTATCTGAAAAAAAAAATTGTTAAAGAGATGTATTTAGAGATGAAATTTAATATAGAGCAGAAAAGTTTATTGTAGTTTAGTTATTATTAATTGTGAAATTATTCAATTATATCGTTAGATAAGTACTAAAGAGTGTGCTAAGAAATTAATTTTGAATTAATTGATAAATGAAAATTATTAGAAATAAAATCTTAAAAAATTTAACCTCTTGAATGTCCTAATGGTCTCCGAAATGGCGGACAAAGGCCTATTTTCATCTAAATTAGAATTTGAAGAATGCTTCCAGGGTTATTAATCAAATAAATGAACTTACCATCAGTTAATTTAATTCGTCTCATTTGAAGTTTTATTTTTAAAATGAAATGTATTTTCCTATGTATACATTTCTTTTGATGTTTGTTCAGGAATTCTTCACTAATGAACATTGTGTTGCAATCACTGCACAAGAAATGTGGCCCTGAAAAAGATATAATTTCAATTTTTAGTTAGACATAAATGTTCAAGGTCCTCATGGACACTAGCGAGTTGAGATGAAGTACTAATGAATATAAATGAATAAATTCGGACTTGGTTAGAATTAATTTATATACAGTAATACCCCGGACTTACACGATAGGTGGGACCAAGCGATAGCAGTGTAAGTCGAATTCGCGTAAGTCGGGGTTAAAGTTTGTGTAATCGGGACCAGAGTCTAAAGAAAACAATAATTTAGAAGAAACATGTTTAATAAAATATTAGATAATGAAAGCAATTTACATTACTATGAATAAAACAACGTAAACCGAAGTTATTTTGATTTCGAAGGCTTATTGCATTGTATTATATATTCTAACAATGTCTCCTGACGAGATAAGTTTTTCTTCTTCTCACGTAAAATTTCCTCGTAGCATGCCAAAAATATGTAACCCCTTTTCAATTGTACTGAGGCCTTCTGTTAAGTTTGAAATCGTCATTTGATTTTCCGTTTCAACTGGGTCTAACCAATCAGTTTGTTCAATGTCTTGATCAAGCTCACGCATTTCCATGAGTTCCTCAATTGTTGTTAGCTCTTGATTGTGTGAATCCAGCAATTCTTGGACGTCATCACCATCCACTTCTAAATTTAATTGTTTGGTAATATCGACCACTTCTTCAATTATACTATCGATTTCTTCAGGATTTGCCCCTGATTCTCCTTGGGTTTCTGTGGTGAAAAAAAATGGACACAGCTCTTTCCAGACGCCATTCAAAGTTTTTTGTGAAATCTCATTTCAAGATTGTCCAATAATTCTTACAGCATCTAAAACATTGAATTGCTTCCAAAAGTCTTTGACAGAAAGCTCGTTATTTTGTCTCATAGCTTCATTTAGATGTGCAAATGATCGCCTTGTGTACTAAGCTTTAAATGTTTGAATGACTCCCTGGTCCATTGGTTGAAGCAAGCTGGTAATGTTTGGTGACAAAAATACAACTTTCACCCGTGGATCGAAATTAATTAGAGTTGTAGAAGGATGACCTGGTGCATTGTCAATTAGGAGTGGGGAAGCCGATGCGCGCGGCAATCAAAAACAAAAACCGCGTTTCTCCGAATTCGCGTAAAACGGGGTAGCGTAAGTCGGGGTATTACTGTATTATATAGCCGAGCGGATACCGTTAACGATTGTGCAAAAATACAACATTACGGGTTCCACCCATAATAATATTAGGTGTAGTAAATAGAAATCCATTATTTTTTGCATGAAATTGAAGATTTATTTAAAACTAGATGCAAGGCCCGCCTTCTTGCACCCTGGACCCCCACCCTCATACCCAACTCCCACTCACCACACCCCCGAACCCCACCCATCACCATGCACCCGTGCCCAACCACCGCCCACACCCCACCACGCCTCTGTACCCTCAACTGAACCCCCCACTCCACCCTGCACCACCCCATCCCCACCATTCCCCGGACCCCACCCCCGCACCACCCCACTAAGCCTCTGGATCCTCACCTGAACCCTCACTGCACCACCCTACCTCCGTGCCCTCCACCCCGCCTCACACCACCACCAACCCGCACCCACCCCGGACAACTGGAAATCAAATCAACTGTCCCAGTTTTTTGCCAATAGGGACAAGGGCTTCTATGAGAAAGGCATTATGGAATTACCTTCAAAATAGCAACAAATTTTTTTCTGAATAAAAGCTTTAATTTCATATAAAAATAAAACTTTTTACTACACTGATTATATTTAATGATAAACTAAAAATAGTGGAAGTTTATTATAATTAATTAAACAAATTTATTCTTTTATTTAAAGCAAAAATAACACAAAATAATTATAGATAAAAATAAATTGATTAAATATATTTAATCTGCTCAAGATTTTTAAAATTTGCAAATTTGCAATGGATTCTGATCAATTTGAGGCAAGAATGAACTTTTTTCTATTTAAATGTTTATTTAAAAATAATAATAGAAAATTAACAATGCTTAATATAGATGACAATTTATTATTTAATAAATAAACAAAATGTTTTATTTATATTGCATGACAAAGAGAAAACTTACCTGTATAAATGGGATAGTTGTATTCAATGATTGCAATTTCAGCCATAATGGAAATATTTTCTCCTAGTTCAAACAAATATTTAAAAGCATATAATATTGAATGGAATAGTCTTTTTTTATTATTTAATAAGATTATATTGTTGAATTATAGTATACTCGAAATAAAAAATGTCAGAAATGTAGTTTCTTTAATTAATTGAATAAATCCGCCAGATGTCAGGGCAGTCACCAGTCAATGTACTTACTAGCCAACGCCCACCCTTGGCCATAGTTGCCAGATCTCACGATTTTGGTCACAATTTCATGATCTCACGAATTAGGTAGAAATTCTCACGAATTTTGCCTCTACGAAACATAATTAATTAGACAAATTTTGCTTAATTATTCTGTTTGGTTTCTCTTGGTTGAAACAGTTAATTTTAGCAACTTAGTAAACCAAAAAAAAAAAAAACGCCGCGGCACCGGACAGTCGAATTTTTTCTCGTTGCATCAATTATCAATTGAAGCCGGCTCTTGAGGCACCCGCTAAAGGCGGCCGCTTTGATGCTGTTGCGATTGTCGGAGGCCGCCGGCGAGCGCCGGGCTTATTTTATTTTATTTTTTGCTTGGTGGTTTTAGTTAAACAAAAATGAATTGTCTAGGAAAGGGAAGAAAAATTACTCTTTAGTAAGTCTGTTTCGCCAGTCGCATCCAGGTCTTTTATTTAAGTCTGTCGGTTAAATTTGATCCAGATTTTGATACTTTGGTCTTATTTTTCATTTCAATACACTTGGTGTAATTAAAAATGATGTCAGGTCGCGCCTGGTCTAATTTAACTGTGTTTTGGAGTTAGTTTCATATCGATAGAACGCATTAATATATATTACATTATTTTAAATGGGAAAAATTGCTTTGAGATATGCTTTAAAAAAGGTTTCCCTTTTCCTTTTATACCCAGGCGGACAATGGGTTGTTTGTTTCATTGTTCTAAAAGGCCTTGAAGAAGTATTGTGATTGTGGATTTTAACATATTTTGTTCTCCATAAACGTTAGAAATATTAATAAACGTTTTATAATTGTTTTTATAAAGAACTTTATTTATTTAATAGAATAAAAAATAATCAAGAATTTATTTAAAAATATATTTCGCATAAGCAGGTCTCAATTTTCTGAAAAAACAACACATTTTGATAGGTTTTATTTATTAATTGGATGAATAAAAATGAATCATATGGTTGAATCAAGGGCCAGGAATTTTTTTTATGGAGGGGGTGAATGTATATAAGGTGCCCGATGTAAGATCTACTTTTTATCTCGGAAGTGTGTCGCGATCGAATTGTCCAAGCGGGGGGGGGGGGGGGGCAGAGACGCCCCACACACACACACATACATATAGAACTTTATTTTCAATTTAAAAAATTAAAAAAAATTTTTTTTTTTTTACAAATTTTTTTGCCAGGCACGGGCCTCTATGGGGGGGCGATCGCCCCCCTCCGCCCCCCCCCTGGATCCGCTCTTGGGTTGAATCAAAACAGGTTCAGAAGGTGGGGCGCAGTGGTGGGAAATCCGGGGGTAGGGAGAGGTTTCGGGGTGGGGTCGAGACGGGGTGGAGGTGGGGGGGGGGGGGCTACATTGGGCGACTATTATATAATTTTGTATTTTTTTAATTTGAAAGCGGCTCTCAAATAAAAATCGACTTTTATATCAGAAGTTTAAATTAAAAATAATATTAAAATAAAGCTTTTAACTGAAGGAAGAAGTTACCGAGCATCGCTCGGGGCCTCAGGTACTTACTTATTAAATTATTATACTAATAATACTTAGAGAGAAAAGTTTCCCTTGTATTTTCAGTCGAATATAAATATTTCAAATTTCATATATAATATTATTTGCGTAAATTTTGAATGAATTTTACTTATTAATTTAAAAAAGTAATATTTTTTATCATATTTTGAGTTTTAGAAATTGAAAATGATCATTAATGTGTATTATATATGTAATAATTCATGCAAATGTAATATTATTATATATGATTATATCTCAATAGTTAATTTATACACAGAGACATAGACAGCTGTTTAGCGAAACAGGGGGCACCACGAGTAGGCAGCTGTCACCACCCCCCACATGGATAGATAAATAAATAATAATAAAAGGAATATAATTTTGATCGCAAATTATATAATATCATACTCATAGAGTGATATTTTTAAAATTTTAAATATTTTCTTTATTTTCAAATGTCCAATACAATTTGAAAGCCGAAAATAATTAAAATCTCAAGGTTAGACACGTATTTTGAAACAAATAGGAGACATTATATTTGTAACAGAATACGTCTAGACTTGAGATAAGTAATTGTTAAAAGACCTTGTACAGAATCAAATACCAGTACAATGTCTCCAATACTGCAATTTGATTCGTATCAAAGTCTTAAACATTGGAAATTTTGTATAAAAATTTTGTCAAATATTTGTTAAGAAACAAATATAGAAAAATTTATAACGTCTAAGTATGATGAGAGAAAGTTCGATATTGAGTTGTGCATAAAATCAGAAAAAGAAAATAATTAGATTGAAGTATCGAGGGGAAAATTTAAAAAGAAGGGGATAATTTTGAAAAGTGTATTATTTATTATTTATTCTTGAATGTTATTTTTTTAAACAAAATTGAAATTGTATTTATCTATCCATGTGAAATAAATTTATTAAACTGAAAATATAAAGACGAAATTGCTCGGAAAAAATTTAGACAAAAAGAAAAGATTACAAAATTGGATATAGATAATTTTGAAATTTAATTAATTTATTTTTTTGTACTTAATAATTTAATAAAAATGTTAGTATTAGTAGGACGAGCACCTACCTGAAAATAGAAAAAAAATTTATTAGTAAAAGAATTTAGTGAATTTAAAGTAATATAGAGTATTAAATAGATATATTACCTTAACAGCGAACGTCTCGTGTTTCGACCTGCGATGCTGATCCCACAGTAACACTCTGACACTCGCGCACAATAAAAAATATACTCGCGATTCACTTCGAGATGGAAAGAGTAAGGAATTTACGGGAAAATGGATAAAAGGCTAAAAAGATTAAGAATTTGATTTTCCAGGACATAAGAAAATCAAATACTTAATCTAGTAAATGTTAATATTAGTAGGACGACCACTTACCTGGAAATAGAAAAAAAGAAATTATTAGTAAAATAATTTAGTGAATTTAAAGTAATATAGAGTATTAAATAGATATAGTACCTTAACAGCCAACGTCTCGTGTTTCGACCTGCGATGCTGACCCCACAGTAACACTCTGACACTCGCGCACAATAAAAAATATACTCGCGATTCACTTCGAGATGGAAAGAGTAAGGAATTTACGGGAAAATGGATAAAAGGCTAAAAAGATTAAGAATTTGATTTTCCAGGACATAAGAAAATCAAATACTTAATCTAGTAAATGTTAATATTAGTAGGACGAACACTTACCTGGAAATAGAAAAAAGAAATTATTAGTAAAATAATTTAGTGAATTTAAAGTAATATAGACTATTAAATAGATATATTACCTTAACAGCCAACGTCTCGTGTTTCGACCTGCGATGCTGACCCCACAGTAACACTCTGACACTCGCGCACAATAAAAAATATACTCGCGATTCACTTCGAGATGGAAAGAGTAAGGAATTTACGGGAAAATGGATAAAAGGTTAAAAAGATTAAGAATTTGATTTTCCAGGACATAAGAAAATCAAATACTTAATCTAGTAAATGTTAATATTAGTAGGACGACCACTTACCTGGAAATAGAAAAAAGATATTATTAGTAAAATAATTTAGTAAATTTAAAATAATATAGAGTAATAAATAGATATAGTACCTTAACAGCCAACGTCTCGTGTTTCGACCTGCGATGCTGACCCCACAGTAACACTCTGACACTCGCGCACAATAAAAAATATACTCGCGATTCACTTCGAAATGGGAAGAGTAAGGAATTTACGGGAAAATGGATAAAAGGCTAAAAAGATTAAGAATTTGATTTTCCAGGACATAAGAAAATCAAATACTTAATCTAGTAAATGTTAATATTAGTAGGACGACCACTTACCTGGAAATAGAAAAAAAGAAATTATTAGTAAAATAATTTAGTAAATTTAAAGTAATATAGAGTATTAAATAGATATATTACCTTAACAGCCAACGTCTCGTGTTTCGACCTGCGATGCTGACCCCACAGTAACACTCTGACACTCGCGCACAATAAAAAATATACTCGCGATTCACTTCGAGATGGAAAGAGTAAGGAATTTACGGGAAAATGGATAAAAGGCTAAAAAGATTAAGAATTTGATTTTCCAGGACATAAGAAAATCAAATACTTAATCTAGTAAATGTTAATATTAGTAGGACGAACACTTACCTGGAAATAGAAAAAAAAGAAATTATTAGTAAAATAATTTAGTAAATTTAAAGTAATATGGACTATTAAATAGATATATTACCTTAACAGCCAACGTCTCGTGTTTCGACCTGCGATGCTGACCCCACAGTAACACTCTGACACTCGCGCACAATAAAAAATATACTCGCGATTCACTTCGAGATGGAAAGAGTAAGGAATTTACGGGAAAATGGATAAAAGGCTAAAAAGATTAAGAATTTGATTTTCCAGGACATAAGAAAATCAAATACTTAATCTAGTAAATGTTAATATTAGTAGGACGAACACTTACCTGGAAATAGAAAAAAAGAAATTATTAGTAAAATAATTTAGTAAATTTAAAGTAATATGGACTATTAAATAGATATATTACCTTAACAGCCAACGTCTCGTGTTTCGACCTGCGATGCTGACCCCACAGTAACACTCTGACACTCGCGCACAATAAAAAATATACTCGCGATTCACTTCGAGATGGAAAGAGTAAGGAATTTACGGGAAAATGGATAAAAGGCTAAAAAGATTAAGAATTTGATTTTCCAGGACATAAGAAAATCAAATACTTAATCTAGTAAATGTTAATATTAGTAGGACGAACACTTACCTGGAAATAGAAAAAAAGAAATTATTAGTAAAATAATTTAGTAAATTTAAAGTAATATAGAGTATTAAATAGATATATTACCTTAACAGCCAACGTCTCGTGTTTCGACCTGGGATGCTGACCCCACAGTAACACTCTGACACTCGCGCACAATAAAAAATATACTCGCGATTCACTTTGAAATGGGAAGAGTAAGGAATTTACGGGAAAATGGATAAAAGGCTAAAAAGATTAAGAATTTGATTTTCCAGGACATAAGAAAATCAAATACTTAATCTAGTAAATGTTAATATTAGTAGGACGACCACTTACCTGGAAATAGAAAAAAACGAAATTATTAGTAAAATAATTTAGTAAATTTAAAGTAATATAGAGTATTAAATAGATATATTACCTTAACAGCCAACGTCTCGTGTTTCGACCTGCGATGCTGACCCCACAGTAACACTCTGACACTCGCGCACAATAAAAAATATACTCGCGATTCACTTCGAGATGGAAAGAGTAAGGAATTTACGGGAAAATGGATAAAAGGCTAAAAAGATTAAGAATTTGATTTTCCAGGACATAAGAAAATCAAATACTTAATCTAGTAAATGTTAATATTAGTAGGACGAACACTTACCTGGAAATAGAAAAAAGAAATTATTAGTAAAATAATTTAGTAAATTTAAAGTAATATGGACTATTAAATAGATATATTACCTTAACAGCCAACGTCTCGTGTTTCGACCTGCGATGCTGACCCCACAGTAACACTCTGACACTCGCGCACAATAAAAAATATACTCGCGATTCACTTCGAAATGGGAAGAGTAAGGAATTTACGGGAAAATGGATAAAAGGCTAAAAAGATTAAGAATTTGATTTTCCAGGACATAAGAAAATCAAATACTTAATCTAGTAAATGTTAATATTAGTAGGACGAACACTTACCTGGAAATAGAAAAAAGAAATTATTAGTAAAATAATTTAGTAAATTTAAAGTAATATGGACTATTAAATAGATATATTACCTTAACAGCCAACGTCTCGTGTTTCGACCTGCGATGCTGACCCCACAGTAACACTCTGACACTCGCGCACAATAAAAAATATACTCGCGATTCACTTCGAAATGGAAAGAGTAAGGAATTTACGGGAAAATGGATAAAAGGCTAAAAAGATTAAGAATTTGATTTTCCAGGACATAAGAAAATCAAATACTTAATCTAGTAAATGTTAATATTAGTAGGACGAACACTTACCTGGAAATAGAAAAAAAAGAAATTATTAGTAAAATAATTTAGTAAATTTAAAGTAATATGGAGTATTAAATAGATATATTACCTTAACAGCCAACGTCTCGTGTTTCGACCTGGGATGCTGACCCCACAGTAACACTCTGACACTCGCGCACAATAAAAAATATACTCGCGATTCACTTCGAAATGGGAAGAGTAAGGAATTTACGGGAAAATGGATAAAAGGCTAAAAAGATTAAGGATTTGATTTTCCAGGACATAAGAAAATCAAATACTTAATCTAGTAAATGTTAATATTAGTAGGAGGAGCACTTACCTGGAAATAGAAAAAAACGAAATTATTAGTAAAATAATTTAGTGAATTTAAAGTTATATAGAGTATTAAATAGATATAGTACCTTAACAGCCAACGTCTCGTGTTTCGACCTGGGATGCTGACCCCACAGGAACACTCTGACACTCGCGCACAACAAAAAATATACTCGCGATTCACTTCGAAATGGGAAGAGTAAGGAATTTACGGGAAAATGGATAAAAGGCTAAAAAGATTAAGGATTTGATTTTCCAGAACATAAGAAAATCAAATACTTAATCTAGTAAATGTTAATATTAGTAGGAGGAGCACTTACCTGGAAATAGAAAAAAACGAAATTATTAGTAAAATAATTTAGTGAATTTAAAGTTATATAGAGTATTAAATAGATATAGTACCTTAACAGCCAACGTCTCGTGTTTCGACCTGCGATGCTGACCCCACAGGAACACTCTGACACTCGCGCACAATAAAAAATATACTCGCGATTCACTTCGAAATGGGAAGAGTAAGGAATTTACGGGAAAATGGATAAAAGGCTAAAAAGATTAAGGATTTGATTTTCCAGAACATAAGAAAATCAAATACTTAATCTAGTAAATGTTAATATTAGTAGGACGAGCACTTACCTGGAAATAGAAAAAAACGAAATTATTAGTAAAATAATTTAGTGAATTTAAAGTTATATAGAGTATTAAATAGATATAGTACCTTAACAGCCAACGTCTCGTGTTTCGACCTGGGATGCTGACCCCACAGGAACACTCTGACACTCGCGCACAACAAAAAATATACTCGCGATTCACTTCGAGATGGGAAGAGTAAGGAATTTACGGGAAAATGGATAAAAGGCTAAAAAGATTAAGAATTTGATTTTCCAGGACATAAGAAAATCAAATACTTAATCTAGTAAATGTTAATATTAGTAGGAGGAGCACTTACCTGGAAATAGAAAAAAACGAAATTATTAGTAAAATAATTTAGTGAATTTAAAGTTATATAGAGTATTAAATAGATATAGTACCTTAACAGCCAACGTCTCGTGTTTCGACCTGCGATGCTGACCCCACAGGAACACTCTGACACTCGCGCACAACAAAAAATATACTCGCGATTCACTTCGAAATGGGAAGAGTAAGGAATTTACGGGAAAATGGATAAAAGGCTAAAAAGATTAAGAATTTGATTTTCCAGAACATAAGAAAATCAAATACTTAATCTAGTAAATGTTAATATTAGTAGGAGGAGCACTTACCTGGAAATAGAAAAAAACGAAATTATTAGTAAAATAATTTAGTGAATTTAAAGTTATATAGAGTATTAAATAGATATAGTACCTTAACAGCCAACGTCTCGTGTTTCGACCTGCGATGCTGACCCCACAGGAACACTCTGACACTCGCGCACAACAAAAAATATACTCGCGATTCACTTCGAAATGGGAAGAGTAAGGAATTTACGGGAAAATGGATAAAAGGCTAAAAAGATTAAGGATTTGATTTTCCAGAACATAAGAAAATCAAATACTTAATCTAGTAAATGTTAATATTAGTAGGAGGAGCACTTACCTGGAAATAGAAAAAAACGAAATTATTAGTAAAATAATTTAGTGAATTTAAAGTTATATAGAGTATTAAATAGATATAGTACCTTAACAGCCAACGTCTCGTGTTTCGACCTGGGATGCTGATCCCACAGGAACACTCTGACACTCGCGCACAATAAAAAATATACTCGCGATTCACTTCGAAATGGGAAGAGTAAGGAATTTACGGGAAAATGGATAAAAGGCTAAAAAGATTAAGGATTTGATTTTCCAGAACATAAGAAAATCAAATACTTAATCTAGTAAATGTTAATATTAGTAGGACGAGCACCTACCTGGAAATAGAAAAAAAAGAAATTATTAGTAAAATAATTTAGTGAATTTAAAGTAATATAGAATATTAAATAGATATAGTACCTTAACAGCCAACGTCTCGTGTTTCGACCTGCGATGCTGACCCCACAGGAACACTCTGACACTCGCGCACAATAAAAAATATACTCGCGATTCACTTTGAAATGGGAAGAGTAAGGAATTTACGGGAAAATGGATAACAGGCTAAAAAGATTAAGAATTTGATTTTCCAGGACATAAGAACATCAAATACTTAATCTAGTAAATGTTAATATTAGTAGGAGGAGCACTTACCTGGAAATAGAAAAAAACGAAATTATTAGTAAAATAATTTAGTGAATTTAAAGTAATATAGAGTATTAAATAGATATAGTACCTTAACAGCCAACGTCTCGTGTTTCGACCTGGGATGCTGACCCCACAGGAACACTCTGACACTCGCGCACAATAAAAAATATACTCGCGATTCACTTCGAAATGGGAAGAGTAAGGAATTTACGGGAAAATGGATAAAAGGTTAAAAAGATTAAGAATTTGATTTTCCAGGACATAAGAAAATCAAATACTTAATCTAGTAAATGTTAATATTAGTAGGACGACCACCTACCTGGAAATAGAAAAAAAAGAAATTATTAGTAAAATAATTTAGTAAATTTAAAGTAATATAGAATATTAAATAGATATAGTACCTTAACAGCCAACGTCTCGTGTTTCGACCTGCGATGCTGACCCCACAGGAACACTCTGACACTCGCGCACAATAAAAAATATACTCGCGATTCACTTCGAAATGGGAAGAGTAAGGAATTTACGGGAAAATGGATAAAAGGCTAAAAAGATTAAGGATTTGATTTTCCAGAACATAAGAAAATCAAATACTTAATCTAGTAAATGTTAATATTAGTAGGAGGAGCACTTACCTGGAAATAGAAAAAACGAAATTATTAGTAAAATAATTTAGTGAATTTAAAGTTATATAGAGTATTAAATAGATATAGTACCTTAACAGCCAACGTCTCGTGTTTCGACCTGGGATGCTGACCCCACAGGAACACTCTGACACTCGCGCACAACAAAAAATATACTCGCGATTCACTTCGAAATGGAAAGAGTAAGGAATTTACGGGAAAATGGATAAAAGGCTAAAAAGATTAAGGATTTGATTTTCCAGAACATAAGAAAATCAAATACTTAATCTAGTAAATGTTAATATTAGTAGGAGGAGCACTTACCTGGAAATAGAAAAAAACGAAATTATTAGTAAAATAATTTAGTGAATTTAAAGTTATATAGAGTATTAAATAGATATAGTACCTTAACAGCCAACGTCTCGTGTTTCGACCTGGGATGCTGACCCCACAGGAACACTCTGACACTCGCGCACAACAAAAAATATACTCGCGATTCACTTCGAAATGGGAAGAGTAAGGAATTTACGGGAAAATGGATAAAAGGCTAAAAAGATTAAGGATTTGATTTTCCAGAACATAAGAAAATCAAATACTTAATCTAGTAAATGTTAATATTAGTAGGAGGAGCACTTACCTGGAAATAGAAAAAAACGAAATTATTAGTAAAATAATTTAGTGAATTTAAAGTTATATAGAGTATTAAATAGATATAGTACCTTAACAGCCAACGTCTCGTGTTTCGACCTGGGATGCTGACCCCACAGGAACACTCTGACACTCGCGCACAATAAAAAATATACTCGCGATTCACTTTGAAATGGGAAGAGTAAGGAATTTACGGGAAAATGGATAAAGGCTAAAAAGATTAAGGATTTGATTTTCCAGAACATAAGAAAATCAAATACTTAATCTAGTAAATGTTAATATTAGTAGGACGAGCACCTACCTGGAAATAGAAAAAACGAAATCATTAGTAAAATAATTTAGTAAATTTAAAGTAATATAGAGTATTAAATAGATATAGTACCTTAACAGCCAACGTCTCGTGTTTCGACCTGGGATGCTGACCCCACAGGAACACTCTGACACTCGCGCACAATAAAAAATATACTCGCGATTCACTTTGAAATGGGAAGAGTAAGGAATTTACGGGAAAATGGATAAAAGGCTAAAAAGATTAAGGATTTGATTTTCCAGAACATAAGAAAATCAAATACTTAATCTAGTAAATGTTAATATTAGTAGGACGACCACCTACCTGGAAATAGAAAAAAAGAAATCATTAGTAAAATAATTTAGTAAATTTAAAGTAATATAGAATATTAAATAGATATAGTACCTTAACAGCCAACGTCTCGTGTTTCGACCTGCGATGCTGACCCCACAGGAACACTCTGACACTCGCGCACAATAAAAAATATACTCGCGATTCACTTCGAGATGGAAAGAGTAAGGAATTTACGGGAAAATGGATAAAAGGCTAAAAAGATTAAGAATTTGATTTTCCAGGACATAAGAACATCAAATACTTAATCTAGTAAATGTTAATATTAGTAGGAGGAGCACTTACCTGGAAATAGAAAAAAACGAAATTATTAGTAAAATAATTTAGTGAATTTAAAGTTATATAGAGTATTAAATAGATATAGTACCTTAACAGCCAACGTCTCGTGTTTCGACCTGGGATGCTGACCCCACAGGAACACTCTGACACTCGCGCACGATAAAAAATATACTCGCGATTCACTTCGAAATGGGAAGAGTAAGGAATTTACGGGAAAATGGATAAAAGGCTAAAAAGATTAAGAATTTGATTTTCCAGGACATAAGAACATCAAATACTTAATCTAGTAAATGTTAATATTAGTAGGACGACCACCTACCTGGAAATAGAAAAAAAAGAAATCATTAGTAAAATAATTTAGTAAATTTAAAGTAATATAGAATATTAAATAGATATAGTACCTTAACAGCCAACGTCTCGTGTTTCGACCTGCGATGCTGACCCCACAGGAACACTCTGACACTCGCGCACAATAAAAAATATACTCGCGATTCACTTCGAGATGGAAAGAGTCAAGAATTTACGGGAAAATTGATAAAGTTTAGAAAAGATTAAGAATTTGATTTTCCAGGGCATAAGAAAATCAAATACTTAATCTAGTAAATGTTAATATTAGTAGGACGAACACTTACCTGGGAATAGAAAAAAGAAATCATTAGTAAAATAATTTAGTGAATTTAAAGTAATATAGAATATTAAATAGATATAGTATTCTTCTTTAACAGCCAACGTCTCGTGTTTCGACCTCGCGATGCTGACCCCACAGGAACACTCTGACACTCGCGCACGATAAAAAATATACTCGCGATTCACTTCGAGATGGAAAGAGTCAGGAATTTAGGGGAAAATTGCTGATAAAAGAATGTTAGTGGTGATTGCCAGAATTTTGATTGTCCAGGACATAAGAACATCAAATACTTAATCTAGTAAATGTTAATATTAGTAGGAGGAGCACTTACCTGGGAATAGAAAAAACGAAATCATTAGTAAAATAATTTAGTAAATTTAAAGTAATATAGAATATTAAATAGATATAGGCATCTAACAGCCAACGTCTCGTGTTTCGACCTGCGATCTGGATCGATTAATATTAGTAATACGAGCCGTACCTGAAAATAGATAAAGATATTATAAGAAAAAATAATATAGTGAATTTAAAGCATTTTTATACAAATATTCGCAATAAACTTATATTAAAAACATATAATTTATTTAGACAACTTGGATTTTAAACTTAAAGTTTTAATTCTCTTTTTTTATTATTTATTTATTTTGTTTGGATCTTTTTTTGTGAAAAACTCCGAAAAAATTACTTGAAAATTTTAGACTATTTATTACTTACTTTATTATAAGAATAGATTATTATAAAGATATCTTACTTTAATAGCCAACGTCTCGCTGCTGGACTTGGAATACTCTGACCCCAGATGTACACACTTAAACTCGCGAACAATTAAAAATATACTCGCGAAACATTTCGGTTTCGAAGGAATAAGGATTTAAGATAATACGGAATAAATTGTTATAGGATTAGGAATAGGACATGATTCTAGGTCTAAACTTCTTTCTCTATATAAGTACATAAAAGTACACACCTACCCGTTACCCAAGTATTAAAAATAATTTAGTTTTATTTTTTTATGAAACTCTCCTTAATATCAACAAATTTTATCAAATAAGTCACCGAACATATGAATTTCAATTCTAAATTTTGAATGCGTTTCTAACCTGGGACTCATGAATGTGTACGCTTTGGTCCCAAAGGATTTACCTTTTTATGGCCAAAATTATTAAATATCTACACAATATGTAGAAGATATTAGCTACCTGCAAGTAGGTATATTTTATTTTTAGAATAGACATTTGTCGTTAAAAAATTGAGTTATTAGAACTACAAAATATCTTCACTTTTACCGAAAACATACACAAACACTATTTCATTTACGAAAAAGTATAATAAGTAGAAAGAAAAAATTCTTTAATATAAGGGATGAATGGTTGTTTATTAGTGAGGGTGGAATCAGCTCAGTGGGTGGATGAAGGTAGAGAGGCCATATTGTAATACTCACAGTCGATGTTTCACTCGCCACTTCCTGAGGTACACTGCGCATTCTCCCTATCACTCCCCCCTTATATTCATTCTATCTCCCCTCCCACCACTGTCCCTATCTACCCCCTCCACACACTGTCCCTATCTACTCCCTCCAAACCACTGTCCCTATCTACCCCCCTCCAACACCACACACTGTCCCTATCTCTTGCCCCCTCGCTACTCTCCCAATCTCTCTCTTCCCCTTATATACCCTTCGAGAGCAATTAGAGGAATCTATTCTTAGCATATCTTGCGAGATAATCTTAATCGGCTTAGAATAGTACGTCATACTATTTTCACTGATCATTATGAATAATTTAACCATGTTTAAAACACACCATTCGACTTTCACTTATCACTACTAATTTTATTATTTATTGAAGGAAACAATAAAAGAGTGTCTCTTCTGTTGGAAAAATAGACTGATAAAGAGAGCAAACCCCTCGAAACTATAGTCCCGTATGAATAAATTCAAAATTTATTTTTCCTGCATAAGACACACTCTTTTATTGTCTCCTTCAATTCATAAAAATTCTGCTACTTTTGGCAAAAAGACATTTTCAATTATATTTAACTCTGAGCATCTTTTAATCTACTCTTATTAAGCTAGCAAAAATTGTATATATATTTATATAGTAATTAATTTTAATTATACTACTCTCCTACTCCAAAATTATATTTTATAATCTTCAAGATAAGCTGGTTTTTTACATGAACGTTTAGATTGTAAAGAATTATATAAAAACAATCTTTAATTTGGGTTTTATTAACTTAAAAAGACTGACATACGAAAACAACAATAACACTTAAAATTACAACAATAGGAGAATAAATAAACAATCACTGCCTGTATGATTAATTACATAGTAATTTATTATATAATTTGAAAGTTTATATTGGGAAAATAAGGACAAGTTTTTTATGTGTGACTTTTTTATTTATCCACCAACGTTTCGTCGACTTTGCCGACTTCTTCAGGGCTTCTACAATTATAAGAACATTCTTGATATTAATTTACAAAAGTACAGTCAGAATCCAAAAACAAACATGTATCAATAGTTTACCTTACCAAATAGTCATCATGTCACACATTCGTCTAAATTTTCTTACCTTTCGTTGGCTGAAGGCCATCAGAATACAATTTTCAAAAGATATTTGGCACATTCACAAAACCTAATTTTTCTCTTTATAATAACAACCTTATCAATAAAAAACAGACACCCAGAATTTAAGTGGCATTTATAGTTTTTTGCTAAACAGGTATAAGGATAAAAATAAAAAGTAAAAAAAATAAATAATAATAAAAAAATTTCAAAAATAAATGCAATTATATGTTGAAAATAAAAATAGATTTCTAATGGATTTTTTCATCTAATAATAACTTGACTGGTGTCGTTGACATATATTTTATTAATGTATAAGTTTAATTTATTCGAAGTTGAGATTTTTGTATATAGGGATAAAAAGAAAAAGTATTCTATTGTATTTTTATAAGAAGTGATTTCTGTTCTGTTTTGTATTGATAAGGTTGTTATTATAAAGAGAAAAATTGTGTTTTTTGTGAATGTGCCAAATATCTTTTGAAAATTGTATTCTGACGGCCTTCAATGGTAACGAAGGTAATAAGAAAATTTAGACGAATGTGTGACATGACTATTTGGTAGGTAAACTATTGATACATGTTTGTTTTTGGATTCTGACTGTACTTTTGTAAATTAATATCAAGAATGTTCTTATAATTGTAGAAGCCCTGAAGAAGTCGGCAAAGTCGACGAAACGTTGGTGGATAAATAAAAAAGTCACACATAAAAAACTTGTCCTTATTTTCCCAATATAAACTTTCAAATTATAAATTAAATTATGGACGGAAATGATAATAAGTAATTTATTATAATTATTACAAAATTACTGTAAATTAGAACAAATTTCAATAGTAATCCATCGCAAAAAATTAATTTAATAAGTTATAAAAAGCAACAATTTAAGAGTCAATGTTGCGCATTGTAAAAACTACTCCAGAAATGGCATTGAACATGTACATATACCTGATAATTTTATAAATAATGCCAACAAATGTCTTGCTTTTGATAAATTATTAAATTATTTTTTTGTGATCGATTACACTTGAAATTTGTTTTAGAAAAATTGAAGTTTTCGTGTGGGGGTCCAGGAGCCTAAAAGTAAAAATTTAATATGAATGCTTGAGTTATTATTAGTAGAATTCAGTGTCGTAGTCAGAAAATTTTCATTGGGGGGGGGGAGGAGTCAATCCACAAAGCAAAATATTTAGTGGGAATTTTTTACCCAAAATATTTTGAGGTAGTTGTAATTTCTTCGACCCTTTATATTTTTGGGTGTGATGAATCAGAATCTGAAGTTTGCTAACAAAATTTCATGAAAGAACATTGTCAAAAATGCCAACAAAAAGGTTAAAAAATCTAATTTTTGGCGGTTTTTTGCTTATAACTCGGAAACTATCAGCAATCTTCCTATTCAAAATGAAACTTCATAAAATTTCCTACATATGTCATCATTTAGGTAGAGCCGTTTTCAAAATAGAACTAAGATACAAATATATAAATATATATACAATTTTTGCTCGTTTAATAAGAGTAGAAATTTCTTTTTTCCCTGTATTTGTGTTTTGAAAACTAAATTTTGTCCTGGGCTCGTCCCAGGGACAAAAGAACAATGGAGCTTAGTGACGTCATTAAGACTTCAATTCAGATATTGAATAGTGAAGAAATGGAAATGGATGGATGAATAAAAAGTAGACTTGAATCCTACGTAGATTCTTTTAGTCCAGTCAAATTGTGCACAAATGGGTCCCTATGGGGAAAGTTTTGGGTAGTTCTGATTTTTTGAATATATAGTATATGTTTTTGGGGCGCTGAATCCAAATCTGAGGTCTCCCACCAAAATTTCGTGAAGCAACATTGTAAAAAAAAGTGAAAATTTCCATTTTTGCCGGTTTTTTGCTTATAACTCTAAAACTATCAACTTTTCGTTAATAACCTTGCTATTCAAAATGAAAGTGCATAAAATTTCCTACAAATTTAATTATTTATTAATAAATGAATTTAACTTTTAAGGACCAATCATAGATTTTAGAGAAAATATTTTTGCATTGCATATCAGAGAGGAATCGCACCCAAGCGCTAACTAAAGCCCGGTTCACACCAAGCGTTTTTTGCTGATGGTAGCCTTGATGGCTTTCCTTGAGGGCTTGGCAGCCGCTAGATATCGTGATAGATTTTTAGTTGTTGGGTTCACACTCTGCTATTTCCAAGGCTGGATTTATTCTAAAAGCAGGATCAGATGCGTGCGCACACAATCGCTCAGCAGTTGTCAAATATATATATATATATATATATATATATATATATAATATATAGGAAAAAGTAAAAAAAAAACGGTTTTGTGAAATGTATTTGGGAAAGGTGTGAAAATGAAATAGTAATTCAGATAATAATAAATTTTTATTCAACTATTTGTTGTTTGATATATATATATATATTTATAGGTATATATAAAATACACATAAGATTATCAAATTATTAAAAATAAAATTAATATATCACTTTTAACTAAAGCGAAAAATTACCGAGCAAAGACCGGTTTACTAAGTGCTATATGTTTTAAAAGTAATTAAAAAAATTCAATTAAAATTAATACAATTCTTTCAAAGGGTAGATTGCAGATTAGTGCATGAATTTAATATATACTTAGCATTTTAGGATGCCAAGCAGCCATGCGCGGATCCAGGGGGGGGGGGCGATAGGGCCGCCCCCCAAAGCATTGGAGATCAACATTTTTTATATGTTTATTTATTTTTTTATTTTTTTATATAACATTAAATTTTAAAATCGAAGAAAATAAAGTTCTATGTGAGGGGGGCGTCTCTGCCCCCCCCCCCCCGTTTGGACAATTCGATCGCGACACACTTCCGAGATAAAAAGTAGATCTTATATACCGGCGACCGCCCCCCCCCCCCAAATCAGAGGTCTGGATCCGCGCCTGCAAGCAGCATAATAAATTGGTTCTAATAAAAAAAGGCACAAAAACAAGTAATTTGACCTTATTGTAATGTGGCCGTAATATCGATCCACATCTGGTCATATTGTTTACAAGATATTCAATTTGTCACACTGAGTCCAGTGTTTGACATCACTTTTACCTCAACTCTATACATACATTACTGCAGGACTAAATATTTATTAAATACATTGAAAAAACAATTTTTTTTCATCATATTATCTTACCCGAAATAATTTCTTGCTATAAGATTGAATTTTAATAATTATAGAATGTCTTTAAGTTGGATAAAAAATGTTTTTTGAGAAAATAAATTAAGAGTTATTCAATTGCATAACATGAATATAATTTATGTGCATAAAACTCTTGAGAAAATACATTTACGTGCATATATAAATATTAAGCTAATCCGACAGATTAATTTAGATAAATTACTACTAATAATATATAACTATTTTGTCATTAACAATTAACCAAAATTTAACACAATATTTCGTATATCATTAAAGTCAACAAATAATATTCCAGAAAATTAATATCTTGAGTTCACTTAAAATTGAAATTAAAAAAAATTAAAAATTGAAATTTGAAATTAAAAAAAAATGGCTGGCAATAATATAATTTGAGAGGTTATTAATCGTAGAGGAACTGCAGTTATTGCTTTTTTATTAATTTGTGAAAAACGGCGAAAACAAAAACGTTTGAACAATCCGCCCAGACTCTGGTGTCGTCCATGATTGGTTTACCATGCGCATGTCACCCACGTGATAAAATACTGCTTTCCGATTGGTTCTCTCCCTAATTTTCCAAGCAATCTATCAGGAAAAAATAGAACATGTTCTAATCAGAAAATCCAACAAGCTAGCAAGCAACCCAGCCCTCAGTGACGTCATTTTAAGCCTCTGGATCCATCCTAGCCAGCCATCTAGATTTCTATCAACAAAAAACGCCTAGTGTGAACCGGGCTTAAGTGACGTCATTAAGACTTCAATTCAGATATTGAATAGTGAAGAAATGGAAATGGATGGATGAATAAAAAGTAGACTTGAATCCTACGTAGATTCTTTTAGTCCAGTCAAATTGTGCACAAATGGGTCCCTATGGGGAAAGTTTTGGGTAGTTCTGATTTTTTGAATATATAGTATATGTTTTTGGGGCGCTGAATCCAAATCTGAGGTCTCCCACCAAAATTTCGTGAAGCAACATTGTAAAAAAAAGTGAAAATTTCCATTTTTGCCGGTTTTTTGCTTATAACTCTAAAACTATCAACTTTTCGTTAATAACCTTGCTATTCAAAATGAAAGTGCATAAAATTTCCTACAAATTTAATTATTTATTAATAAATGAATTTAACTTTTAAGGACCAATCATAGATTTTAGAGAAAATATTTTTGCATTGCATATCAGAGAGGAATCGCACCCAAGCGCTAACTAAAGCCCGGTTCACACTAAGC
The DNA here is from genome assembly GCA_024734495.1 of Forficula auricularia. Classification (NCBI taxonomy): domain Eukaryota; kingdom Metazoa; phylum Arthropoda; class Insecta; order Dermaptera; family Forficulidae; genus Forficula; species Forficula auricularia. The sequence continues at coordinate 9,513,774 of JALMQS010000083.1, read as the reverse complement.
GTTTTTTGCTGATGGTAGCCTTGATGGCTTTCCTTGAGGGCTTGGCAGCCGCTAGATATCGTGATAGATTTTTAGTTGTTGGGTTCACACTCTGCTATTTGCAGCGCTGATAGAAAAATGGTTCTGGTTCCGGGGTAATAAACTTCAATAAAAAGTAAAGATTACTTTATAAACATGAAAGTTTATTGCAACAGAAGTTATATTGTTGAGTACAGAAGAGTTTAACAAAATAGTGATAAAATGTTAGTATAACATTGATTGATATAATGAGTTGAGATAATATGGTGTCGGGTTTGACTATCGGATAAGACTCCGCTTTTAGCTCCGTCCAATGCCTCTTATACTAGACATTGTTCATGTATGTGTGTTAAAAATGTGTTTAAATAAAGGCAGTCTATATGCATATGTATTTACAATCGTTGAAATTATCTCACTCCTCTTTTCCAAAACAAAACCAATATATCTTCTTAAACTTAGGATATATAACATTTATGTACAAAAAAAGAACAAACGAGACAGGAATGCATCAAAATTCACCAAGAAAACCTGGAAGGAGTTAAGGAATTCCGCTACCTAGGAAGTAAAATAACATGGGATGGGAGGTGCGAAAACGAAATTAAATCAAGAATTGCCCAAGCAAAAATGGGGTTTAATTCAAAACAAAAACTACTATGCTCCTCCTCAATCAGCTTAGAAAACAGGAAGTTGCTATTGAAGACATATGTATGGAGCATAGCCATGTACGAGGTGTGAAACCTGGACAATTAGAAAAGCGGAGAGAAAGAGATTAGAGGCTTTCGAAATGTGGTGCTACAGAAAAATGATGAATATCAAATGGATGGATAAAATTACAAATGAAGAAGTTCTTGGAAGAATCGGAGAAAGAAGAACCTTGTGGAAGAGTCTGAAGAAGAGAAGAGGTCAGATGATGGGGCACACACTGAGACATGGGGGACTGCTTAGGGGATGATACCTTGGAGGGGGAGGTGGGAAAGAAAAGGGGAAGGGGAAGACCCAGATTAGAATATTTCAACCAAATAATTAGGGATATGGGATGCCAGACATTTAGAGAGGTCAAACAGCTGGCGGGGGACAGAGTCGAGTGGAGACGGATTGTTGCACCAAACTATTTATCTATGTATGTATGTACTATTACAATTCATCTCCCTTTTCTTAAAAGAAAATCACACGTTTTCTCTAGCTAGCTTCAGACATCTGGTAATTTGAAATTCGGATTCATTGTTATTCCCTCAAACGCAAATTGGGGCAATTTATCTCTTGACTTTTGTTCCTTGAGAGATTAAAAAAAATGTTTTAAAGTTGTTAATTTATATTTCTTAAGCGAAATAACATTCTGTCTTTCATCTTTGTTTCCCTTGACCTTTTATTCTTCCGACGACACTTAGGCCCTAACTACCCCCTCTCTTTGCGTAACAAAAGCATCGATCTCGTAAAACTAACATATGCCCGGCATATGTAAGATGAAATGATATTCTAATTTCAAATACACCAGGAATTGTCCAACTCACATCGTGACATGGCTTTTACCGTAAAATCTCAATTATAATACGCAACTGTATTTTAAAAAAGGATTATTATAATTAAAAATTCAAAGCGACCCCGGAATTCCTAGATCCCTTGAAACAATACCTAATACTGATATACTTATTTAGAATTGAAAAAAAAAATGTTGTAATATTAGATCATAGAACTAAATAAAAAACCTGTATTATGTTTAACCAAAAAATAAAAAAATAAAATAAGAACCAGTTCAAGAGAATAACACAAATTAACCAAAACTTAAATGAAAAAAAAAATATATTTTGAAATATGAGAGGATCTCTATATTTTAAAATGGAAAAAATAAATGAGATCGAATTGGCTGGTTTGAAAGTGGCATGAATATTGTGAACTGATATTTCCTTACTATATTCGGATAAGCCTTTTATGTAAGGGAAAGATAAATACGTATTTTAAATTATAGCTATTAATATTATTTTCAAAAAAGAATTTCGTATTAAAATTAATATTAACTAAAATTAAAACTTGACTAATGAAAGTATTTTATACATTAAATTGAGTAGATACCTAACATTGAACGTTCTATGTTAAAGTATATCATACTAGTAGGATATGGGTAAGTAAGTGTAATGTAATATTTTTATAACGTTAAGACTTTGAGGGTATTGTCAAGCATAACGAGTAATTATTTCATATTTACTTAACGAATGAGTTATATATTATTATATATGAATATAATTGAACACAAGAGGAAGTACAAATAGTTTCACTAGACATAAAGATTGAATGTTGGTCGTCAGAGATGAGTTTCAACATGTTCGAATTTAAATGCCTTCTAATTAGCTGGGCAACCTCTTTTATCTGTTGGCCATTTTTGATTTTGATTTAATTTAGTTATTTAAAATAAAAGTAATAGAGTTAATTTTCTAGGAGTGGATTTTCAAATGCTTTTTGAGTTTACCTTTTTGTGAAAAACCCTTCTCGCAGTGATAACAGACGAAAGGCTTTTCGCTGGTATGAATGAGTATATGGTTTTTTGAGAGAATCTATTCGAGGGAAACGCTTCTCGCAGTGATCACAGACGAAAGGCTTTTCACCAGTATGAATAAGTAAATGCTTTTTGAGATTAGACTTATGTGAAAAACCCTTGTCGCAGTGATCACAGGCGAAAGGCTTTTCACCAGTATGAATAAGTAAATGCTTTTTGAGATTGGACTTATGTGAAAAACCCTTATCGCAGTGATCACAGATGAAAGGCTTTTCACCAGTATGAATAAGTAAATGCATTTTGAGAGATCTTTTTTCTGAAAAACCCTTATTGCAGTGATAACAGACGAAAGGCTTTTCGGCTGTATGAAGAAGTAAATGCCTATTGAGAGATCCTTTTTGTGTAAAACATTTATCGCATTGATCACAGACGAAAGGCTTTTTGCCTGTATGAATGAGTGAATGGTTTTTGAGATAATCTATTCGCGGGAAAAGCATCTCGCAGTGATCACAGAGGAAAGGCTTTTCACCAGTATGAATAAGTAAATGGTTTTTGAGATTACTCTTAGCTGAGAAACCCTTATTGCAGTGATTACAGACGAAAGGCATTTCACCAGTATGAATAAGTAAATGCCTATTAAGAGAATCTATTCGCGGGAAACGCTTCTCGCAGTGAACACAGAGGAAAGGCTTTTCACCAGTATGAATAAGTAAATGTTTTTTGAGATTACTCTTAACTGAGAAACCCTTATTGCAGTGATTACAGACGAAAGGCATTTCACCACTATGAATAAGTAAATGCCTATTGAGAGAATCTATTCGCGGGAAACGCTTCTCGCAGTGATGACAGAAGAAAGGCTTTTCACCAGTATGAATAAGTAAATGGTTTTTGAGATTACTCTTAATTGAGAAACCCTTATTGCAGTGATTACAGACGAAAGGCATTTCATCAGTATGAATAGGTAAATGTTTTTTGAGATCACCTTTTTGTGAAAAACCTTTCTCGCAGTGATCACAGAGAAAAGGCTTTTCACCTGTATGAATAAGTATATGCCTATTGAGTTTACTCTTTTGTGAGAAACTCTTTTTGCATTGATCACAAACAAAAGACTTTTCGCCTGTATGCTTGTTATTAGAATGAGTTCCTAAACATTGATTGGTTTGTCTTGATTTCAATTTTTCTTGATCGTTAGTAGAGTGTAAAGACCGTTTGGTCTCTTTAGAAGCCTTCTCGCTATGAAGAATAAGGGGTTCCGATTTGGTTTCAGGATCGTATTTCGGATCGCTCAGATGACTTGTGAAGAGTACTTCTTCTGGATGGCCTTCCTGTATATGTCTTTCGAAATCATTCAATGATAGGAATCCAGATAAACACTCATCACAGAAATAATCTTCAGTTTCATTCTTCGTTAGATTACTTGTATCTGGAAAAAAATAAATGTGTTAAAGACATGAATTTAGAGATGAAATTTAATATAGAGCAGAAAAGCTTATTGAAGTTTAGTTATTTTTATTTGTGAAATTATTCAATAGTATCGTTAGATAAGTGGCATATAGTGTGATAAGGAATTAATTTTGCATTCATTGATCAATGAAAATTATTAGAAATAAAATATTAAAAAATTTTCCCGCCTTTGAATATCCTAATGGTTTGCGAAATGGAGGACAAAGGGACAGAGACCTATTTTCATCTAAATTAGAATTTGAAGAATTCTTCCAGGGTTATTAATAAAATAAATTAACTCACCATCAGCTGATGTATTTCGTCTCAATTGAAGATTTACTTTTAAAATTAAATGTATTTTCCTATGTATACATTTCTTTTGATGTTTGTTCAGGAATTCTTCACTAATGAACATAGTATTGCAATCACTGCACAAGAAATGTGGCCCTGAAAAAGATATAGTTTCACTTTTTAGTTAGACATAAATGTTAAATAAAAGGCCCTCGTGGACACTAGCGAGTTAAAATGAAGTCCAAATGAATATAAATGAACAAATTCGGACTTGTTTAGAATTAATTTATATTGTTAGAGTTCGTGGCTGTGATGAAACTGTACTAGATGAAGGAGGAGGTATCAGCCAAAGATGGAATCACTGGGTTCAATCATTCTGAAACTTTTGGGTCTAGGCACGTTATAAATTCACATGAAGCTAAAATTTGTTTTATTTTTAACAAGGCTTGGTTCGATCACATATGTGTACCGCATTTTGTGTATAACTCCTAATTGACTGAAGATGGCCGAATAAAATTCAGGCCGAAACGTCTTATTAAAGGTGTTTCATTGAACCCAGTGATTCCATCTTTGGCTGATACACTCCTCCTTCATCTAGTATAGAATTAATTTATATATATATGGCACGTTAGACGTTGATTGAAAACGGAAGGCAGGATTTTTCTGAAAATTTAGCACCTTACATTTTCTTACCTGTTCTATCGATCTAAAATATTTTCAGCATGGTGACGTTTCGGCTTCCATCGAAAAGTCGTAGGGACTTTATTTTTTTTTTATGGTATATTTTTTTATGGTATTTTAACACGTAATTAGAACCGCCCTTTTATTGAAATACTTTTTTGTTAATATTGTCCTATACCTATCTCTATCTAATTGATCTAATTGATTTAATATTTTTTTATTTGATGTCGTTTAAAAAAATAGTTCTAATAAAAGTTGTTCAGTTTTTTTGTAGATTCAGAATATGTACAGAAACATATAGGGTTCCATTTAAAAAACAGAAGTTGACCTCGAAATACCCATGAAAGTTTGTCCTAGGTCGACAAACAATAGCGTAGTTTAGTTTCCCCCCCTCGATATAAATAAACTTTTATTTGAAACTTTTTTTCATTTAATGCACTGTTTTTGAGTTATAAGACTGTCCCAAGATAAAAAAAAACTCACCCGGTATATAATTATAATGATTTGGGAGCCGGTAGCCGAGCGGATACAGTTATCGATTGTGCAAAAATACAACATTACGGGTTCCACCCATAATAATATTAGGTGTAGAAAGAAATCCATTATTTATTTAAAATACTTAGAATGATCCGATTTAGGTCAAATATGCGCCGTTTTTTCGATAACTTGTTGTTATTTTGAAGGCAATTCCATTATGCCTCTCTCATAGAAGCCCTTGACCCTATTTACAAAAAACTGGACCAGTCGAATTTCACTAGCCTCTCTTACTTTCAAGAAAATTTTGCAAATGCTTGAAAAGGTGATAATCGCTTAGTGCAAGGTCTGGGCTATACGGCGGGTTCGATATAACCTCCCATCCAAGCTCTCGGAGCTTCTGGCGAGTCGTTAAAGATGTGTGCGGCCTGGCGTTGTCTGGATGGAAAAAACACCCTTCCTATTGGCCAATTTTGGGTGCTTCTCGTCGATCGCCTGCTTCAATCTAGTCAGTTGTTGACAATATAGATTCGAATTGAATGATTGGTCGATGGAGCAGTTCATAGTGGATGATTCCCGTAAAATCCCATCAAACACACAGTATGACCTTCTTGGTCGTTAATCCGAGCTTGGAGATCGTTTGGGCCGGCTTGGACCACGATCTTGTTTTGCCTGTTGTTCTCGTAAATGACCCATTTTTCATGGCCAGTCACCATCGCCATCGCTTCAGCAGAGAATGGCAGGCATCAATTCGAATTCAAATCGACTGTCCCGGATTTTTTGCCATTGCGGGACAAGAGCTTCTATTTGAGAGGCATATTGGAATTGCCTTCAAAATAGCAACAAATTATCAAAGAAAACGACAAAATCGGAGCATTCAAAGTATCTGTATATTGCTCCAAATCACGCCAAATTTTGGTTGCACATGTTTCAAGCAAAGTTATGAACGAAAACACCCTCAACAAAATTGCTGTCTGTATGTTTCCGAAAAGTTGCTCACGATTCACGTAAAAACGGCTGAAGGGATTATTATGAAATTTCATATTTACATCAGATGTCTTCTAACTTACGTTTTTAGCTATATAAAGTTTTGATATTTTGACCTCAGAAGGGGGTTTGGGGGGCGCACAAATGAGAATTAGCAAATAACTCCTAAACTATTAACGCTACGGAAAATTTTATTGTGAGCAAAGTTGTAGGGGATGTGATTTCTGACAGCTTTTTTAAAAAAATCCCCCCAAAAACCACCCAAAAAGAGAGGGAGGGTCAAAATATTAAAATTCTTGCTCTTTGACCAAACTTCCAAAAAAAAAAAAAAAAATGAAAATTCTTTCTCATGGAGCAAACTCAACCAAATTTTGTATACATAATCTGTGGGTCACTAGAAGGCTAGAAATGAAAAAACCAACCACCCAAAAGGGGGGGGGGATCAAAAAAATGAAAATTCTTACCCTTAGAGGCAACTTAACCAAATTTTGTATTCATAATCTATGGGTTACTAGAAGGCTAGAAATGAAAAACTGGGTGCGGGGGGTGGAGGGCACGGGATGGGGTCCGGGGGTGCAGGGTGGAGTGGAGGTTCAGGTGAAGGCCCAGAGGCGTAGTGGGGTGGGGCCGGTGGTTGTGCACGGGTGCTTTGTCCGGAGGTGGGAGGTCCTGGGTGTGGTGGGTGGGAGTGGGGTATGAGGGTGGGCTTCGTGGGTTGGGGGTCCAGGGGACGTGCCCCCTGGTCAGCAAGAGGGCCGCCGAAGGCGAAGCGTTGCAGTTAATGTTAAATAAAACCTTCAATTTCATGCATAAATAATGGATTTCTTTTTATTACACCGATTATATTTAATGATTAATGAAACTGAATCTAGTGGAAGGTTATTATTTGATAGAGATTTTCTTTAGGAGACGGACTGGTATAAATATGCAATTGGATGTTGATGAAAGCAGTCCACGGTGGTTGTAAAAAATAAGACTATAGAGGTTTTATTATTTTACATTTATTTGTTAAACCGAAACGTTTCGGAGATTTATTCTCTCCTTTCTTCAGGGTCTATATAATTGAGGGAAGACGAACATTAATTAGTATTGGGATTTTCACAAATCATCCACAATATAAAAACAATATACACAAAACAAAAAAATAACCGTCATAAATCTACTTACAACAAAAAGTCAGTGAAAGTAGTTCAAAAATAGTTTCTTTCTGTCTCCTTTGACAATGCCAAAAAAACATTATAAAAATTCTTTTTCATCTCGAATAGAAAACAGTAAAAAGCAATTGATGATCCATATGTTAATGAGATATATAAATGAATGAATGTATAACATGTCCCCACCAATCATTGGATGCGCAGAATATCGTTGCGCATATCGGTATAGTTGTTGGTTTTTTTTTGAATTTATATTACAATTATTTACAAATTTATAAATATGGTCATTATCAGTCCCAAAATTTTTACAAAATATATACAAAGTTCTTTTTTTTTTTTTCCTTTTTAAAAAAAACATAGTTCGGAACGTCATTAATATATTTACATATTATTAATATTTTTTTTTTTTTTTTTAATTAAATTCGTCACAGGAGTTTTAAATTATTGATCAAGCCATCCCAGCAAGTACTCAGGTCCATCACGTCGGATCTGTAATTTACTGCGCGCGATGAGAGATTTTTAATTGTAATCATTTCCAGGATTTTTCGTTTAAAATAATTATTTTCCTGGAAAATGATATTAAATTCGTTGAAATTAAATTTATGATTTTTTTCTTGGGCGTGAAACGCGAGGGCTGTATTATTTTTATTCGTTTTTGAGATGGACAGTTCGTGTTCACGTAATCTCTCAACTGCCCTTCGCTTAGTTTGCCCTATATATATATACCATTGCACGGCAGTACTCCACCCCCCATACACTCGATCATATAGACTGTGCCAGTTCGCGTTTTCGTATCTAATTTATCCTTATGGTTAAATAGAAATCCGATAGTATTAGTTGGTTTTAACGCGACGCTGACCAAGCCCACAGATAGTAATTTTTTTAATTGATCGCTAAGTTTGGCATTGTCAAAGGAGACAGAAAGTAACTATTTTTTGAACTACTTTCATTGACTTTTTGTTGTAAGTAGATTTATGATTATTATTTTTGTTTTGTGTATATTGTTTTTATATTGTGGATGATTTGTGAAAATCCCAATACTAATTAATGTTCGTCTTCCCCTCAATTATATAGACCCTGAAGAGGGAGAGAATAAATCTCCGAAACGTCGGTTTAACAAATAAATGTAAAATAATAAAACCTCTATAGTCTTATTTTTTACAACCACCGTGGACTGCTTTCATCAACATCCAATTGCATTTGAAGGTTATTATAATTAAACAAATTTATTCTTTTATTTAAAGCAAAAATAATTATTAAAAATAGCACAAAATAATTATATTATAGATAAAAATAAATTTATTCAATATACCTGATAATCTGTTAGATTTTTAAAATTTGCAAATTTGCAATGGATTCTGATCAATTTGAGGCAATAATGAACTTTTTCTATTTGTGTTTATTTTAAAACAATAATAGAAAATTAACAATGTTCAATATAGATGACAATTAATTATTTAATAAATAAACAAAATCTTTTATTTATATTTAATGACAAGAGCAAACTTACCTGTATAAATTGGATATTTGTGTTCCATGATTGCAATTTCAGCCATAATGGATATATTTTCTCCTAGTTCCAAGAATATAATATTTAATGGAATAGTCTTTTTATTATTTAATAAGAATATATTGTTGAATTATAGTATACTCGAATTAAAATAACAAATAAAAAATGTCAGAAATGTAATTTCTTTCATTAATTGAATAAATCCGCCAGATGTCAGGGCAGTCAATGTAAAACATCCCTGGCAATTTTCAATCCATGCAATATTAAATACTCAGTAGTCTCCCAATTGAAGAAATTTATATTCCAAAATTCTCTCAAGGTACTCAGGGAGGCACTTTTGGAGTTGTATAAGGATACAAAATCTATAAATTGGTGAAATAGATTCAGGATATTTTATATTTCAAACTAATGTTTGCCAAAGTAATATTCCTAAGATATGAGAATGATTATAAAGTTCCATCATTTATGTCTTTACTTTGTCTCAAAAATTGTTTATTTGTACAAAAAATAAAATAAAAATAACACTTAAACCCTTTTCACATAGATTCACAGATTGGTTATTAATTGTTAAAAAAAAATCAAGTAGGCTGTGGTAACAAATGAAGTCATAATGAAAATATTTTTATTGTTCTGATATTCCCTTTGTTATTTTTTAATCTCTGGAGAACTAAAAACAATTAAGTAAAATACGTTTTTTTTTAAAAGGACAATGTAGAAGTATTACAAAGTTTTGATGCAAACTATTATAGAGGTTGATTTTTATTTTATCCAATGGGGAAAGTATTGTAATCGATCTCGTGGCAAGCTCGACTTCAAAGGGCCCTCAGGGAAAGACTACGGAACCCAAGGACACAAATTGTAGTATTCAATTAGGTTGAATTTTAGCACTTGACAGTTTTGCCAAAAATTACATGGGGTCTCGTCGAGAGGCCAAAAAGTGCCATTTTTTCAGGAAGTGTGTGCGGATGGATGGATGGATGTTATAGTTTTTTCGTCCATGATTTTTTCCACACCGTTGCACCGATTGAAATGAAAATGAAATCCTACCATTACTTTAACAAAATGAAGCGAGGATTAGTTTTTGGTGTATATCGGCCCACAAACATTAGTACTTTATTTCAGTACTTTTTTAGTTTTTTCTAAATATCTAGAAAATGACTTAACCAATTTTGATGAAATTTAATATCTAATTAAGTACCTTGGGGACCACAAAAAGGTTAAATAAAGTTTTTAGTAAAATTATATTTTAAAGTACTTTACTCTAGAGTAAGATAGTACTTTTTTAATTTTTATTTTAAATTCTTTAAAATTTATTCATTTGATCGTTTTAATATAGCTCATTTAAACTTGCTTAAGTAAGAATGGATAGGCTTCTCTCTGTGAAATGATAAAAATTTGGGAGGAAATTTTATAAGTAACCATAGCAACTGCGTTGTTTTCTTATCCGTTACCTTTGCTGAAGACATAGAGGAATCGACTTAAAATCAAAAATAGCGATTGATTCTCATCTATTACTTGAGGAATAACCATTCTACATTGGATTTTTGACGTTTCGGTTTTTATTGGTAACCATTACTGAAGACATGGAGAAATCGAGTTAAAATCAAAATTAGGCATCGATTCTCATCTAATACTTGAGGAATAACAATTCTATATTGGATTTTTGACGTTTCGGTTATTATTTGTAACCATTGCTGAAGACATGGATGAATCGACTTAAAATCAAAAATAACAATCGATTCTTATCTAATAGTAGAGGAATAACCTTATTGCATTCCATTTTTGATGTTTTGACTATTAATGGCAACCTCTACTGAAAACGTGGAAGAATCGACTTAAAATCAAAAAGACTAAATTATTTTATGGCAAACAACTCAAGCTTTGAGAGTATTTGCAGGAAATTTCACTTGTCAAGCGTAAGGAGTAATTATTTCATATTTACTTAACGCGAGTAATGAATGAGTTATATATTATTATAAAGCATGAATATAATTGAAAAAGTAAGTTAAGATATAAACAGGACAAATTTGGGCAAAATAAATATTCAAATATGTCAGAGAGTAAGGGCTGGTTCACACGAGGATTTTTCTGCTACTTGCTCCTTACTTGTTTGCTCTACTTGCAATTTGAAGCTAGTTCACTGATTTTTTCCCTGTTGGCTTCACACGGAGCTTTTTCAGAAAATATTTCAAGTTAGCCGGATATGTTGCACGTGCAAGTGTCAGTCCAGACAATGAACCTTTGAGCCAAACAGTTGGGCTATCATCTTTCTGTTAACTCAGATGTAAACAAAAATGGCTGACAATTATATTATTGCAGAAATTATCAATCGTAGACGAACGGCAATTATTGCTTTTTTGTCAATACGGAAAACACTGCTAAGGAAGAAAATATCAGCTGTTCTGTGATATCAGCTGATGTTTGATGCCATTGCGCATGTCACCCAGGTGATAAAATAATGCTCTCCAATTGGCTGCCAGTGCCAGGTTCAAGGAGCTAAGATTTTTTTTAGAACATGGGCTATCTTTTAAATCAAGTAAGTATTCTAGTAAGACAGTCAGGAGTGACGTCATATCGACCCCTCCATGCCTCCAAAGTGCAAGTAGAGCAAACAAGTAAAGAACAAGTAGGAGAAAAAGCCTCGTGTGAACCGGCCTTAAGACTTGTTTAATGTTCAAGCGAAAGAAGCATACAATATACAAAACGGGAGAAGTACAAATAGTCTTACTAGAGATAAAGGTTGAATCTTAATGACTGTAGGTTGTCAACTGCTTCGAATTTAATTGCCTTGTGGGCAACCTCATTTATCTGTTGGCCATTTCTGATTTTTATTTAATTTAGTTATTTAAAATAGAAGCAATAGAGTCAATTTTCTAGGAGTGGATTTTCATATGCTTTTTGAGACTAGGCTTTTGTGTAAAAGATTTACTGCAGTGATCACAGACGAAAGGCTTTTCGCCTGTATGAATAAGTATATGCCTATTGAGATCATCTTTTCGCGAGAAACCCTTCTCGCATTGATAACAAACGAAAGGCTTTTCGCCTGTATGAATAAGTAAATGTTTTGTGAGATCACCTTTTCGAAAGAAACCCTTGTCGCATTGATCACAGAGGAAAGGCTTTTCGCCTGTATGAATTAATAAATGCGTTATGAGAGTAGACTTTTGTGCAAAACATTTATCGCATTGATCACAGGCGAAAGGCTTTTCGCTTGTATGAATAAGTAAATGCCTATTGAGATCAGCTTTTCGCGTGAAACCCTTGTCGCAGTGATTACAGAGGAAAGGCCTTTCGCCTGTATGAATAAGTAAATGGCTTTCAAGATGTGTCTTCTGTGAAAAATCCTTATCGCACTGATTACAGACGAAAGGCTTTTCGCATGTATGAATAAGTAAATGGCTTTTGAGGTCGTTTTTCCTTGAGAAACCCTTCTCACAATGATCACAGACGAAAGGCTTTTTGACTCTATGTATAAGTAAATGCTTTTTGAGATTACGCTTTTCTGAGAAAAGCTTATCGCAGTGATCACAGACGAAAGGCTTATCGCCTGAATGCTTGTTATTAGAATGATTTCCCAGACGTTTTGATTTCAATTTTTTTTGATGGTTAGGACAGGGTAAAGACGGTTTGGCGTAATCATATCGATTGTGAAGGGTCACTTTAGAAGCCCTCTGGGGAGTCATGTCAATAAGGTGTTCCGATTTGGTTTCAGCACCGTATTTACGATCGCTCAGATGACTAGTGAAGAGTACTTCTTCTGAATGGCCTTCCTGTATATGTCTTTCAAAATCGGACAATGATAGGAATCCAGATAAACACTCCTCACAGAAATAATCTTCAGTTTCATTCTTCGTTCGATCACTTGTATCTGGAAAAAAAAATTTGTTAAAGAAATGAATTTAGACATGAAATTTAATATAGAGCAGAAAAGTTTATTCAATTATATCGTTAGATAAGTAGTATATAGTATGCTAAGGAATTAATTTTGAATTCATTGATCAACGAAAATTATTAGAAACAAAATCTTAAAAAACTTAATCCCTTGAATGTCTCAATGGTCTCCGAAGTGGAGGATAAAGAAACAGAGACCTATTTTCATCTAAATTAGAATTTGAAGAATGCTCCCAAGGTTATTAATCAAATAAATGAACTTACCATCAGCTGATGTATTTCGTCTCAATTGAAGTTTTATTTTTAAAATTAAATGTAATTTCCTATGTATACATTTCTTTTGATGTTTGTTCAGGAATTCTTCACTAATGAACATAGTGTTGCAATCACTGCACAAGAAATGTGGCCCTGAAAAAGATATAATTTCAATTTTTAGTTAGACATAAATGTTCGAGGCCCTCGTGGACACTAGCGAGTTAAAATCGAGTCCAAGTGAATATAAATGAACCAATTAGGACTTGATTCGAATTAATTCTTATATAATGATTTGTGAGCCGGTAGCCGAGCGGATAAAGTTATTGAATGTTCAAAAATACAACATTACGGCTACCACCCCAGCTATAGGCAAAAATATAAAAATTAATATTTGAAAAATAATAATAATAATAATGGCTCTAAAGAAACACGACGCTTTGGTCCATCTGACTACTTCAATAACCAGGCAGGCAATCGCGCAAGGCCGTACCCAGGGGGGGGAGCTGGTGGGGTCGAAATCCCCCCCCCCCGAAATACATCTATTTTTTTTTAATTAAATTTAAAATATATAAAGAGATCTTTAAACAGTTTAAAAACATTTGTAGCAGCCCGGGTAATTAGTTTTTTTTATATAAATATTAAATTGAATATTTAAAATTTTTGCAACTTTGCCAGTGACAACATGCACTCCAGATAGTACATTTTCTACTTTGAGAAGGCTTAAATAGTGAACTCCTGTGGCCAGGATCGACTTACCGGAACCGGATTAGCTCTTATGTCTGTCTATTCGTAGAGACATTGACATTTCCACAGACAAAGTTTTAAATATGTTAGCAAATAAAAAAAGAACATTGAATTTTGTTTTGTAAAATTTTTATGTGTACTTATAATATGCTTAATACTTAATCTAGACATACACGGCAGTGTGTCAGCCAAGAGTTCGAAAAAATGGGCGACGTACCAGACATGTGTATACAGGGTGATTCACGGTCGATGGCACGTTAGACGTTTATGGAAAACGGAACGCAGGATTTTTCTGAAAATTTAGTCACCTTACATTTTCTTACCTGTTCTATTGATCTAAAATATTTTCAGCATTGCGACGTTTCGGCTTCCATCGAAAAGTCGTAGCAACTTTATTTTTTTAAATGGAACACCCCATATATTAACATGTTTTTAGAACCGCTCTTTTATTAAAATACTTTTTTGTTAATATTGTCCTATACCTATCTCTATTGGTTTTCGAGATAAAAAATAATTTATGTTAAATTTGGTCCAAAACATGGCCCTAATTAAACTTAAATAAATTAGTGCCCTCAATTCATGAAAAGTTGATATTTTGGTGGTAGTTTAGACACACCAGAAGTATTTAATTTACGCCGAAAAATCGACTCCATATTATACAAGCCGTTCTAAGATTACTATTATTTCCGGTATACATAAAAGGGGTCAAAAGTTCGTTTTTTCGAATGAGACCCCCTGCATATTACTGAATAAATTGAAAGACGAAAAAAATGCTTTAAGACGATATATCATGTCCCTAAACCTAAAGATTAAGTTTTCATGATAAAGGTGCTTTTTCGTGAAAAATACTTTTTAATGAATTTAATTTTAAATCACCATGGAAATATCAAGCATATGACAGTTTTTTTGACTATTTATAAGAAACTGATAACAATTTATTGACGATGTTCAAAAAATCTCCCAAAATGATCGCAAATCTTGATTATTCAAACGAAGTTCTTATGAAATTATTTATTTTGTACTATCAGCTCTTCGTATGAATAATCAATATTTGCGATCATTTGGTGAGATTTTTTGAACACCGTCAATAAACTCTTTATAAGGTTCTTATAAATAGTCAACAAACTGTCATAAGCTTGATATTTCCATGGTGATTTAAAATTAAATTCATTAAAAAGTATTTTTTCACGAAAAAGCAACTTTATTATGAAAACTTGATCTTTTAGGTATAGGGACATGATATATCGTCTTAAAGCATTTTTCTTCGTCTTTCGATTTATTGAGTAATATACAAGAGGATCTCATTTTAAAAACGAACTTTTGAGCCCTTTTATGAATAACGGAAATATTAGTAATCTTAGCACGCCCTGTATAATATGGAGTCGATTTTTCGGCGTAAATTAAATACTTCGGGTCTGTCTAAACTACCACCAAAATATCAACTTTTCATGAATTGAGGCCACTAATTTATTTAAGTTTAAATGAGGCCATGTTTTGGACCATATTTAACACAAATTATTTTTTATCTCGAAAATTGATAGAGATAGGTATAGGACAATATTAACAAAAAAGTATTTTAATAAAAGGTCGGTTTTAAAAACGTGTTAATATACGGGGTGTTCCATTTAAAAAAATAAAGTTGCTACGACTTTTCGATGGAAGCCGAAACGTCGCAATGCTGAAAATATTTTAGATCGATAGAACAGGTAAGAAAATGTAAGGGAGTAAATTTTCAGAAAAATCCTGCGTTCCGTTTTCCATAAACGTCTAACGTGCCATGGACCGTGAATCACCCTGTATTTACACGAACCATTTCAAGCTACTTTCGACCCCCCCCCCCCCATAACTCAAAAACTATTAGACTTACATACTTGAAATTTTGCATGTCTAATAAGAACTACTAGAACACCTTAGAATCCGAGATTTCATGAATAAATCTATTATAGTTCTTGAGTTAATTAAGCTCTAAAAAGTGTAATTTTTAACACTGACTGACATATCAAAAACCTAAAGTACTTCCGCTGATCCTAGAATGCTGAAATTTGGCATACCGGTAGAGTTTGGGTTACAATTAAAGGAAAAAATCGAAAAAGTGAAACTTTCCCCTTTTCAGGACCTAAAATGAAGGAGTGAAATTTTAGGCTTAATTAACATATAGTGAAAATAAATTACAATAAATTTAGAATTCTGAAATTTGGCATACTGGTAAAGCTTGGAACATTAATAAAGAGGAAATTGAAAAACCGAAACTTTCCCTTCTCCGGGGTTCGAAATAAAGCGGTGAAATTTATTAAAAACGGACAGCGTTTTAAACAAATATTTTGTGAGAAATATTAATTATTATTAATATAAATGTTAAAATGTCATTATTTATATAAATTAAAGGATAAAACTTTCCAAAAATTAATGATATCTGACCAAAAACATAAATTTGAAAAAAGGGGCCAAGTTCGGTACAAACGGCTTCGCCGACAAAAGGGTTGAGAGCTTAACGGGTACCAAGTTCGATAGCAGTTGCTTAAATCATAGCTATAGGGATGAACAACGCTCTTCAAAATTTAGACGAATGTGTGACATGACTATTTGGTAGGTAAACTATTAATACATGTTTGTTTTTGGATTCTAATTGTACTATTGTTAATTCATATCACGAATGTTCTTATAATTGTGCAGAAGCCCTGAAGAAGTCGGCAAAGTCGACGAAACGTTGGTGGATAAATAAAAAAGTCACACATAAAAAACTTGTCCTTATTTTCCCAATATAAACTTTCAAATTAATACAAATTATGGACGGAAATGATAATAATATATATATATAATGATTAATGAAACTGAATTTAGATCAAAATAAATTAATTAAATATAGATAATTTGTCAAAAGATTTTAAAAATTTGCAATGGATTCTGATCAATTTAATGGAAGAATGAACTTTTCTATTTTTTTTTTTTTTTTTGGCTTTTTTGCCTTTCTAGCCATAAGCCAATTTACGATACCTACTATTTATTTTATTTAAATTTGTCTCTACCCCGGGGGTCAGATTTTGAGTCCGGATGCCTCGAGTCCGATTCGGAGCCGGGTAGCTTTTGTATTGAAATGTTTATTTTAAAACAATAATAGAAAATTAACATTGTTCAATATAGTTGACTATTAATTATTTAATAAACAAAATCTTTTATTTATATTCCATGACAAGTGCAAACTAACCTGTATAAATTGGATATTTGTGTTCTATGACTGCAATTTCAGACATATTGGATATATTTCCTTTTAGTTCAAAGAAATAATTAAAAACATATAATATTGAATAGTCTTTATTATTAATTAAGACTATATTGTTAAAGTATACTCTAAATAAAAATTATGTCAAATGTAGTTTCTTTAATTAATTGAATAAATCCGCCAGATGTCAGGGCAGTCAATGTAAAATATCCCTCCCAATTTTGAATCCATGCAATATTAAATACTCAGTAGCCTCGAAATTGAAGAATTTTGTTTTCCAATAAATTCAAATTGTCAAGGGACTCAGGACTGGCGCGGTATAAGCACCAAAATCTATAAATTTGTGAAATAGATTAAGGACATTTTATATTTCATACTAATGTTTCACAAAGTAATATTCCTACGAAATGAAAATGGTAATAAAGTTCCAACATTTATGTCTTGACTTTGTCTTATAAACTTGTTTATTTGTACACAAAAATAAATAATACTCAAACCCTTTTACATAAATTCATAGTTTGGTTATTATTTGTTAAAAAAAAACAAGTAGGTTGTGGTATTTATAATTAAATTATAATATCTTATCTGTAAAATATTTTGAGAATTAATAATAAATAAAAAAAAATTTATGAAAAATAAAAATTCAGACTACAGGTGAGGTCTGTATACATTACAAAGGCCATAAGGGTATAAATATACTGAATCGGCCGCCGAAAGATAATTTAATGATACTTTAGAGGCGAGGGGTGAACCGCGACCTAAAATCGTGTACACTTACTTCCACTTCTACTTTCATTTCCAAGAAGAAGACAATAGATGACAATAGAATATCTAATGAATTCCAAAGTAATTCGCAATGATTCCAAAGACGGTGTACACCTAATTCCAATCACTGTCCACCCCTCGCTTAGAGGCGATGTAGGTACTAATAAAATAATAAGATCGTGAAAGTTTCAGATCCCTAACTCAATTAGTTTTTGAGAAAATGCAAAATATGTAAAAAACAGAAAAAAATTCTCAGGATTGACTAAGCCGATTGACCTAAATTTTTAACATGTTTTGGAGACTGATAATAGCTTCTAGAAAAAAACTATAAGCTATACCGGTTTATAAGATCCTTGAAAAAAAATTGTTTATCTTTTAATTTCAATTTTTGACCATGATACAATTCTTGGCACAATTATGAGACTATTTTTTGACTTTACCATACAAGGTATGGTCAAGTATTGTAATTGTGGATAAAAAAGTGCTTTTTTTATTCTTTTGTTCGAAATATCTCAAAAACTCTTCAAACTATTTTGATTAAAAAAATTGGGCGAAACCATGCCATTTCTGTCTACAAACAAGCCCTAATAATGAATGAACATTGAAAAATTATATTTTTCGAGATAATAATTGTTTTGTCAAAATGTCTGTTAGTCCGTTAGGGTTTTATCCTGTTAGTCTGTGCGTTACCAAATTTTTGTGGACGAGTTAGCTCAAAAACTAGTGTGAATATCGAAACCAAATTTCACACGTAGTTTTGGTGCATTGAGATTAAGAGCTGATTAGATTTTGGTGCATATCGAGCCAAAATTAAGGGGGGTGGAGGGGGGTTCAAAATTAAAAATCTAGGCCATTTGAGCAAACTCAACCAAATTTTGTATACATAACCAGTGGGACCCCAGAAGTCTAAAAATCCAAAAACTAACCGCCCAAAATGAGTGGGGTGTAAGGTCAAAAATGAAATTCTAGGCCCTTGTACCAAACTCACCCAGATTTTATATATGGTACATAATCAGTGGGCCCACAGTAATCTAAAATGCAAAAACAAAGCGCTCAAAGGGGGGGGGGGGTGTAGGATCAAAAAATAAAAATCTAGGCCCTTGTACAAAATTCAACCAAATTTTGTATACATAATCAGTGGGACCCCAGAAGTCTAAAAATGCAAAAACTAACCCCCTCCCTACATGATTATAAATAATTTTATTAAATATTGAATATAAGTGAGGGGCCAGGTTGTATGGTAAAGTCAAGTGGATGGCCACATCAGAACACTTCAGCTTATTTTTTTTAATTTATCTTTTTATCTATAGATACGCCAGAATATGAAATGTTACTTTTCCGATAAAATATTATTTCTAGGCTATTCCAGCAGAAATCTCCCAAATAATGGGCTGTAATAACTGATATCTTTTTTTTATGATAATGATGAGAGAAGGAGTTACACCAAAAAGGTGCAACCCCTAAAGGCCTGGGTTGGCCCCTCCATCGTGAAAAGAAGAAGAAAGAATTTTATGGGTTGGGCGGGGGTCGAAGGTATCTGTGGATACGGGTCTTAAATAGCTGAAGGTTATAAGTCGCGGAAAAGATGGTGGCAGGGAGCGAGTTCCAGTCTCTGGAGGTCATAGGGATAAAAGAGTTGGCGAAAGCGCTTGTTCGACTTTTATCCAATTTGACAGCGAAGGGGTGCTGAGCGTTTGAAAACCGCGTGTTTCTCGTAAAGAGGGCATTAGGGGGGATAATTGATTTCAGCTCGACTGAACAGACACCGTGATAGTATCTGTAGTACAGGGAAAGGGCAGAAACGGTTCTTCGGTGAGCCAGGGAGTCGAGTGAGTTGGTTAGAGCCGGGTCTCCTATTAGTTTAATTGCTCGCTTCTGAATGGCATCCAGTGTAGCAAGAGAATGCTTGGAGGCACCCCTCCACAGATGAGAGCCATATTCGAGACAGGGACGAATTTGAGCCTTATACAGTATAAGAAGTTGACTGGGAGTATAACAGCGTCTAGACCTAAATAGGAGACCAAGCTTGCGCGCTGCAGCTTTAGCAGTGGTTGAGATATGGTCATTCCATGAAAGAGTCAGACCCTAGAGTTACGCCTAGCATTGAAATTTTATCCCTGAATTCTAGTGAGTTTGAGTCGAATGATATGTTTGGGAGGTTTCTGTCGACGTGCCTAGAAATAAGGCAACACTGAGTTTTCCCCTGCATTGAAGTTAACTAAGTTTCGGGATCCCCAGTTTTTAAGTTTGCATAAGTCTAAATTAATTGAAGAGGCAATGTCTGCACGGTTTTTATGCGATGCAGGGGCGTTATGTAGGGTGCTGTCATCTGCGTAACAATGTACCGGATTGGAAGGCAAGTTTAGAAGGTTCTTGATATAGATAAGAAATAGTGTAAGGGAGATAACCGATCCCTGAGGAACTCCAGCGTTGGTGTGGAAGGGGGAAGATGATATTCCATCGATGTCAACCTTAATACTACGGTCTGAAAGAAAACTTTCGAGCAACTTACAGAAGTCAATTTGGCAAGAAGATTTTTGTGCCAGACCATATCGAAGGCTTTTGAAATGTCTAAAGCTACCGCGAGGGTTCCCGGCCTCCAGGGTTTTGTTCCAGATATGAGTTACATATGCTAGGATGTCACCAGTTGACCGGGATTGCCTGAATCTACATAAAATACAGACAATTATACATTTTACAAAATTGTTTTCTATTTCATTCTTCTTCTTATCAACAGAAAGGATTTCTAATGAAGGATAATTAAATAATTTTTTATGATTTTAAATTTATTTATTATTATTAATATTACTTACAAGGATTTTTAATTTAATTAATTTTTTTTTTTTTTTAGATTATCCAATTTCTACTAAAGTGTGTGAGAGCCGGTGAACTTTCTAATATTTCCCTTTTCCAAGTTGACCATCCTGAAAGAAGAAGAAACGAATTAGTGGCAATAACACATAAATAATTTTAAAAATATCTATATACATATAATTAAGGTTTTTTCTGTACATTGCTCCAAATCACGCCAAATTTTGGTTGCACACGTTTCAAGCATAGTTATGAACGAAAACACCCTCAACAAAATTCCTGTCTGTCTGTCTGTTTGTATGTTTGCGTGGTTTCCGCGAAAAGTTGCTCACGATTCACGTAAAAACGGCTGAAGGGATTATTATGAAATTTCATATTTGGATCAGATGTCTTCTAACTTATGTTTATAGATATATAACGTTTTGTTATTTTGACCCCAAAAGGGGGTTTGGGGGGGGGGCACGAATGAAAATTATCAAATAACTCCTAAACTATTAACTCTACGACAAATTTTATAAGCAAAGTTGTAGGGGATGTGATTTCTGACAACTTTTGTTTAAAAAATTCCCCTAAAAAATTATTCAAAAAGGGGGGGGGGTCAAAATATGAAAATTCTTACCCTTAGAGCCAACTTAACCAAATTTTGTATATACAATCTGTGGGTCACTAGAACTCTAGAAATGCAAAAACTGGGTGCGGGGGTGGTATGATGGTCCGTGGGTAGTGCGGGGTGGAGTCCGGGGGGCGTAGTGGGGGTGGGGTCCCTGGTAGGTGGGGGTGCGGGGTGGTGGTGCAGGGTGGAATGGGGTGGAGTGGGGTTCGGGTGAGGGTTCAGAGGCGTGGATGGGTGGGGGATGTGGGTGAGAACGGGTGCATGATGCGTGGGGTGGAGGATGGGTTTCGGGGGAGGGGGGGGGGGGGGGCGTTCGTGGGATGTGGGTTCAGGGGGCGTGCCTTGCAGCTAGTATGTATATAAATTTAATTAAACAGTCTTCACGCTTCCCTTCGACCCGGGATTCCAAAGAAATATATTGTGTTCTTGGAAAAACTAATTTTGTAATTTACAAAGAACTCAGATCAGCCAGGTCATGTGACAAGACTTTGCTGAGCAAGATTGGTCAGATGAACAAACAAAGATTAAGACTGTAGTTTAGATAATCATCATAAACAGTGAGAAATGAAGAGAAATCCGTGGTTAGTATATAAGGTAAACGCACCAGTAATGGGCCATCTAAGAGAAAGTTTGAAGTAAAACTAAGTTTCCACTGCTGTAAAATTAAGCAAACTGGTCCAAATTTTTACCTGTCATTCTACTATCTGTCCTACACCTGTAACCCCAGCCTTTTCACTTTGGTTGCATTTATAAAAATAAAAAAAATATTTACCATACCTAACCATCAGATGCACCGATAATGGGCCACTATTTTATCCGACGTACCAGCAATGGGGTCCCCCAATAATGGGCCTACTATTTTATCCGTCGTACCAGTAATGCCCCCCCCCCCCCAATAATGGGCCATCTATTAAATCTATTTTTTAACAATAAACAAGTCTATAACATCACAGAATTACAAAGAGGTGTAAGTAAAAACAAAATGTATCTTTTTAAACTGTTTTATTAAAATTTTACCAATACTGAATAGACAAAATATATAAAACTAATTTAAAATACAAATTATTACTAATGAAATAATTTCACATCTAAAATCAAATTTACTCAAAAACAAAGTTTAATACCTTCATACTTAATATTATCTAAATTATAATAGAGGCTGCTCCATCGAAGTTCTAGGAGTTGTAATACTTGATCATAACAATGCTACTGTTACAGCCGAAGGATTCCACGAAAGTAATCCAGACATGGTCCAGTAATGGGCCGATCCGCTCCGGTAATGGGCCAACCCGGCGGAGCGCCAAATGCCCTGGCATTGCCTTTTCTGAATTTAGTTATCCAGAAAAGAAGGGTTGTGTTTCTTGCCGGATGTTTAGGGCAAAGGAAAGAGTTTGTTTGTGTGTCGCTAATATATAGATTGGCGATTAAACAGATATTTTGCTAAGCGTGGCTTAGCGATTGGTATTGAAGAAACCTTCAGGCCCATACAAATATAGCGAATTACACACACCTTCAGAGTATAATTCTATTACATGTGTTTACTCTCTGGAGGGTGTTCGAATAGGATGGCTTGGTGCGATGGCTGGCAAGGCCTTGAGTGAAAAGGTGGTGGGGGGGGGGGGGGGGTAATTGTAATAGCGCCCGATAGGTGCCGATTGCCAAGAGTGGGAGTAGTCATGTGACTAGTGTGAAAAATTTGTACCAATTTTGAACACATGCCATATTTAGACAACTCGCTTAATCACTTACAGTGCATGCGCGGATCCAGGGGGGTTTGATCGGGGCGACCGCCCCCCCCCCCCCCCAAGCATTGGAGATCAATATTTTTTATATCTTTATTTAATTTTTTTTTTTATAACATAAAAATTTTAAAATTGAAGAAAATAAAGTTCTATGTGGGGGGGGGGTGTCTCTGACCCCCGCCCCCCGCTTGGACAATTCGATCGCGACAACTTCCGAGATCAAAAGTAGATCTTATATACCGGCGACCGCCCCCCCCCCCCCCCAAACAGAGGTCTGGATCCGCGCCTGTTACAGTGCCTCCCTGGAGGACCGAGTATTACGTTGTAATTTGTTGTGTTAATTTAAAGCGGTAAATTATTATTACTATTTCTAATTTCAAATTGATAAATTGAAAATACGGTAGATATTTATATGAAGCCAGAATTAAATAAAATTTAGGTGAACGTTTCGAAGTGATTCATCAGAAGCATCGACCCGCACTAACTTTTCAATATTTAAATCTTAGTTCGATCTTACATCATCTTTGAACTTAGATGAATAAATAAATTATCCTTTGAATTTATAAACAGGATCAAAATATAATTTTTTTCAACAATATTATTTTTCCTTTAGCAAAATCTCAGTCATTGACAAAATCCAAAATTATTTACCTAAAAAATTATTTGGAGATTTGATTGGGCTTGAATTTGAATATTGAAACATTTTAAATCTCCTAAAACAATTGATTTTAGAGATTTCATTCATATAAACCTTTTTGTTCGGAATTTAAGGTACTTTAATAAAGGTCATTATACTAATTTATCTAGGACAAAGGGTTAGACAGTAATGGTTAAATTTATGTTAGATTTTATATATGTTCACTCATAATCACAAAACGAGTCGATTTGCTAGAAATTTTGAAGAAAGTCCTATCTTGGAATACAAAATTAGCTGAGTGTAATAAATAGGAATACTTACAACATGTGATTATTGAGTGACAGTGAGAATTGTATAAGCAGAGTACGTGAACTGGATCATCTGCAAAAAGAGACAGACACATTAGTTAGATTCGTCAAGAAGCAATTGGGAAATGCTTGTGAGGCCATACTGGGCTGAGATTTCAGCGGAATTGTTGCTTGAGAATTTAGCGATAGACTGACAAATTAATTATAGATTATGAACTGCTTAGAAATCTATATTTCATAGTTTTATTAAAAAACCTATCAAAATAATTTTTCCACAATGATGAGACCAGATTATACAGGGTGCATAGGAAAGTCCCTTTAACCTGAAAATACTTGCGAACGGAGAATGCTACAGCCACGCAAGTGAGGTAACGGTATAGTAAAGCGACTATGCCCGACCTAATGCAAGCGACACCAGCGCCCCTAGTGGCGAAATGTGGAAGTTAGGCATTGCAAATCGAAAACAAAAAGAGATAGAGCAAAATTTCCAATTAGAAAGTTTTATAGCATCAATTAATTAGTACGAAACGATATTTGGTTTACACGTGAAAGAATAAATGTCCGTAATCCGTTTGTATCAAGCGAGCGCCAACACCTTTTAAACTAAAATTTTAAATGAATTGGAAATTAAAGTTTTCAGACATTACAGTACAGTACAAAGTCACAAACTGCATTTGCACACTGCTACATTTCCGAAATGTAAATATGTAGAGTAGAACAGTCGCGCATAGATTACGGACATTTTTGGACTACTAATTAATTGATGCTCTAAAACTTTCTAATTGGAAATTTTGCTCTATCTCTTTTCGTTTTCGATTTGCAATGGCTAACTTCCACATTTCGCCACTAGGGGCGCTGGTGTCGTTTGCATTAGGTATGGTATAGTCGCTTTACTATACTGCTACCTCACTTGCGTGGCTGTAGCATTCTCCGTTCGCAAGTATTTTCAGGTTATAGGGACTTTCCTATGCACCCTGTATAGTCAATTTAGCATGCGCGTAGTTAAGGGATGGAGGCAAGGGGCATTGCCCCCGCTAGAAAAATCGAGTCAATATCTCAATAACTATTTATGCTATGGATTGATTTTATTCTTAAAAAATCAATGCAGATTGAAAAATATAAGATCTCAAAAAAAATTATCTTCCCATATAGCCCAATAAATAGGAGGGTTTCAGCTTATATTAATTGCGGGAAAAGATTTTTTAGGGTCGTTTGATATGGTGTGAGTATGCCAAATCTAAGTTTGCGACCTCGAAAGTCTGGGGAACAACTTTTGGCGGCCGAATAACCTCAAAATTTTTCGACTTTTTCGAGTTTTTCGCTTATAAACTCGAAAACAGCTAATATTTTATAAATAATCGTTCTATAGTAAATTAAAGAGGACAAATTTTCACGTTGATTAAAAAAAAAGAAATGCAAAATTGGTCTAGTAGTTCGATTTTTAATAGGGATCCAAAAAACAGTCCCCAGGATCACTTTTTAATATCCCTAAAACTCGCACTTTTTTTATTTTGTCCCATTTTGACCATGAAGGAGCACGTTTTCAAGAAGACTATACCAGGTGGCTACTAACCTTAACTTTGGGAGCCGCAAATTTATAAAACTGTTTCAAAGCGAGCCACATTGTTTGGAGATTAATTAATGGTTTATTAAAAAAAAGACACATTTTTTTATTTTATAAAATATAAATGAAGTAACATATATTTTTTCTCTACTTACTTATAATATTACAAATTAATTTAATTTTTGTATTATTATTTTTTTAATTTAATTATTATACAGGGTGGGGCATAAAGATCTACCACATTTTGAAGAGATATAAAAAATGAAAAAATTTAACTAGAAAAAAACTGAATATATTTTTGAAAAAGAAAAGAAAATAATTTTTTTTTTAAATGTATTTTAAACATTCTCAAACAAAAAAAAAAAAGGGGGGGTCAAAAAAATTCTAGCCCTTTTGACCAAACTCAAACAAATTTTGTATATATAGTTTGGTCGAAAGGGCTAGAATTTGCATTTTTGACCCTCCCTCCATATTGGGTGGTTAGTTTTTGCATTTCTAGCTCCCTCTGGGGTCCACAGAATATGTGTACAAAATTTGGTTGATTTTGGTCGAAAGGGCTAGAATTTTTATTTTTGACTCATGGGTGGTTAGTTTTTGCATTTCTGGTCTTCTGGGGGTCCACAGAATATGTATACAAAATTTGGTTGAGTTTGGCAGAAAGGGCTAGAATTTGCATTTTTGACCCCCCCGCCACCCGCCTCCCTCTTGTCTGATAATGTTTAAAATACATTTAAAAAAAATTTATTTTGTGTTCTTTTCAAAAAATATATTCAGTTTTTTTTCTAGTTAAATTTTTTCATTTTTTTATACCTCTTCAAAATATGGTAGATCTTTATGCCACACCCCTGTACTTTTTAAAATCAGTATTATTCAAGAGGGTTCAAGAGCCTCACGAGATTGACTGAACAGCCGCGTGCGGCTCGGGAGCCACGCTGTGGCCACCTCTGCTCTATACATTTTAAAACTAGATTAAATTTGCTACAATGTAAACAAAGTTTCATATTAATTGGATAATGGTAACCCGTGATGCAATGAGGTTGAAATTTTGAAAATATGCAATTTTTTGCAAAAAATCTCAGTTTTTTCTTCATAAAATGAAAACCACTCATCTTAGAAACTTGATTTCTATCTCATTGTCTAGAAAATTTTGTTGACTTGAACGTTTACTTGGACCACTTTTTTGTTAAAACTCTTTGATTTATAGATATCCTATATTTTCCGGACAGGATATGATTTTTTTCCAAAAAATTGCAGTTTTTCAACAAAAATTTGGTTTGGCGGTCACCACACCTCGCTCAACCCTGGCATCGCCACTTCGGCTGACCCCCCCCCTCTAAAAAAATTCTCTAACTACGCCAATGGTTTTTTCCCCGTGAAAATGGTTAATAAAATTTGTTTCATCAAAATAGTTGTAGCGGCCCGCTCTCGCTCATGGCGACGAGCCTTGAGTCACGGCCGCTAGATGACTCAGTCGGATCGTTGCGTCGCTTTTGCATGAGTGAAATATTATCAGCTCATGCTATAATTAAAGCGACTCGATTTCGACTGGAGAAGGAACCGATTCGAACATTCGATTCGAGGGGCCACCGCCATCCAGCAGCCCCTCCCCTGCACACACACCCATGAAGACACGCAACCTACAACCTGCACACGCAAGATTGTTAGACCCCATCGACTTGATGGGGGGCGCGGCACAAAGCGCCACACAGCACTCACCTCAAGAGAGCCCTAACAACATAGTTATAACGGTTTTCGAGATCAATGGATTCATATAAAGAGACATTAATGAAAACTATAGGGTGTGATACTTCGAAAAGTGAAAGCGATTTCATGGGATAGAGTCGAGGAGAGGCGGGTGGCTGCGTCAAACAAGCCATTATTTAGATATTATGGCATTAATGTCCATGATAGCCATAGATTAGTTAAATCAAGATGCGACATAATTGATTTACATATTAAATTAATAACCACTATTAAAATATGATATTATATTAGATAATTTTGCCAAAAAATTACAATTTTTTTTTTCTTTCAAAGAAATTTTCTAAAGGATTGGAATCGCGTGTGAGGTCACCTTTTCCGAAATCCGTTGCTTGTAGTGGCCCTCTAAGTTTGATAGGAATATATTACCGAGAGAAACAAATCCAGAGACATATTGCCGAAGATTCCCGCCGACAGATGAAACGGTTTATTCAGATTGTTCATTAAGATTAAGAGCAGCTTCCTGTCCGAAGGAGTCAAATCTTCCCAGCCCGAGCAGTACAGTTCACGCTTCCATTCTTCCATCTAAGGACAGGTCAAATGTTCGAAACTTTAGACGCTAACAAATAAATTGTACAAGGTGTCCCGTATCACAACGATAAACCGTGAACAGAAGATAGGCCAGTATATGAAGGTCCAAGACATAAATTTTTTTTTAATTAAAGTTTTCGAGTTATAAGTATTGGAGCTGACAAAATCAGCTAACATTTTTATAAAAATTCAAAATAATAAATTTCAATAACTTTGTCAAAAATCGAATACGCCGCGCCTTTTTAATTAATTTTAAATTACTTTTTAACATTTAACAGGAAATTTCGATAAAATTAATTCTAAAATAATTTAATATAATAAATTTAATTAAAAACATTGATCGGGAAAATACCAAATGACAATTCAAATATTTATTTGACCCTCGGGAATTTCTTACCTCTACCCGAAATCCCATATTATTCCTCTTTTATCC
Organism: Forficula auricularia; assembly: GCA_024734495.1. Taxonomy (NCBI): domain Eukaryota; kingdom Metazoa; phylum Arthropoda; class Insecta; order Dermaptera; family Forficulidae; genus Forficula; species Forficula auricularia. Next base: position 9,485,450 of record JALMQS010000083.1, on the reverse strand, counting down.
CAAACGTCCCACGACTAAGATGTATCCTAAGGGCCTTAATCAAATGATTGTCGTGTTGCCTTGTATTGGGAATTGAGCGAATACAGGACTTCATAGGTCCGAGTTCCTATTCGGGAAATACTCACTCCCGCGATAGCGATCGCTATCAAGTCTTCAGGGATAGTTACCAAAAGGTGTCCCCCACGCTTTCGTCGCAAACTAGGATTTGGCTACCCCCACAACCAACAAGGTCGCGGTTCACCCCTAATATATAGATAAATTTATAATTTTTCTCATTAATATATCAAAGAATAATTGATATATCAACGAGAATAATTTTGACCGCGATAATTTGAAAAAGATATTTATCGCGAGACTACTGCGAATGACGCTATTGGAGTCTGCGGAGTCTTAAGTCTGGACCAAGAGAGAAAAAGATGTGATCCATTTAGCTACAATCCAACGTCATTTCGCGTATAGCCCGCATGACATTTGGTGATCGATCCGACAGACTCCAATAACGTCATCCGCAGTAGTCTCGCGATAAATATCTTTTTCAAATAAGCGCGGTCAAAATTATTCTTTGATATATTAATGAGAAAAATTATAAATTTATTTAACATCATTATTTCAATTAATAGAGTAAAGGGTGTGTAGTTTCACAGTGAATGAAATAAAACTCAAAGAGGTTTATACAAACTCAATATATTTCGGATTATTAGTCCATCATCAGGAGTTTACAAGTTAATACTAATAATAATTGAACGAGTGGTCACCATTCTTGACATTCAAATCATGTGTACCAATATAACAAGGTATAACATTCAAATCTTACATACCAACCTAACTGACACCTTCATCTCTATATGTTATTTAGGCTTATTTGTAAATTGATATTTATAATTAATTTTGTGTCTATGACTTAAATTTGTAATTTTATTTTCTAATTTAATTCTAAAAAGACTTTATATTTATACTTGTAATTTTTATTTATATTAATATTCATATTTACTTAGATTTCTTATATTTACATTTATATATTTTATAATTAAAAAAGAAAAATCTTTGTAAAACAATTTTTAAATTTTAAATTTTCATTGGTGTTTTTCTTGTGTTAGGTTGGTATGTAAGATTTGAATGTTATATTTTGTTATATTGGTAACACATGATTTGAATGTCAAGAATGGTGACCACTCGTTCAATTATTATTAGTATTAACTTGTAAACTCCTGATGATGGACTAATAATCCGAAATATATTGAGTTTGTATAAACCTCTTTGAGTTTTATTTCATTCACTGTGAAACTACACACCCTTTACTCTATTAATTAACATCATGTTTCACCTAAAACCTACACCACTTTCCATAAGTAAAATTCATTATTTCAAGTTAGAAATATATAAGTTCAGATATTAGGTATTTTCACTCAATATTTGACAAAAATTCACTACATTTGATTCGCGATTGAATCAAATTCAGAAAACATTCGATTAATATATAGAGTTATAATAGAAATACAAAAGAATTGGCTGTTTTACGGACGCTTCGGCAGTAAATTCCATAATTACTGTTTTAGAGAGATCAATTTTCGTCTCTATATTTTATTTCAAATACTATATAGAAGATAATTAAAAATTGTCCCTCACCGAATTTAAAATGTAGGATCCCAGCCAGCTGAAGATGTAATGGACCGGCAATTGGTTGGCGATGGTAGCCAATGACACATAGATTACACGCATACCAACGTCACTCTAGAACACAAGAACATCGCTAATGCTAGAGAAGGAAAAAGAGCTTGAGGAAAAAATGATCTGACCAAAAACATAAATGTGAAAAAGGGGCCAAGTTCGGTACAAACGACGTTCGAGTCTGTCGGCTTCATCGAGATCCGAGGGGTGATCCGCGATTGGAAGTAGGTGTACACCTCTTTGGATGTATAAATATTTGGAATTACTTGGAAATTTTTGGAGTTACTTGGAAATATTTGGAAGTACTTGGAAATATTTGGAAGTACTTGGAAACATTTGGAAGTACTTGGAAATATTTGGAAGTACAAGTGGAAGTAGGTGTACAGCATATTAGGTCGCGGTTCACCCCTCGCCCAGATCTAAACAAGTACCAATTTCCATAGCAGTTCCATAAATCATAGCTTTAGGAATGTACAACTCTTCAATGGATGTAAAAGAAAATTTGTTACGTTCTTTGATATTGAATTTATAACTTGGCAAATGTTTCAAGCTCTATCAGTATCAGTATCAGTAATTTCATCATTCTAGGGTCATTGTACTTCCATCTATATGTTAATTAAGCCTATAAATTTCACCTCTTCATTTCGGGAACCGAAGAAGGGGAAGTTTCGGTTTTTCAATTTCCTCCTTTATTAATATCCCAAATTTCAGCTTTCTAGCTTGATTGAATTTTTCATTATTATGTTAATTAAGCCTAAAATTTTCACCCCTTTTTTAGGTCCTGAAGAAGGGAAAGTTTCACTTTATCCCTTTAATTGTATCCCAAACTCTACCAGTATGCCAAATTTCAGCATTTTTAGGATCAGCGGAAGTACTGTAGGTTTTTTATATGTGAGTGAGTGTTAAAAATGGCACTTTTCAGACCTTAATAACTCATGAAGTATAATAGGTATATTGATTAAATTTGGGATTCAATATGTGTCCCGCTGGGTCTTACTAGACACGCAAAATTTCAAGTGTTTAGGTTTAATAGTTGTAATTTCATGTAACAGTTTCATCGATTAGTTGTAACTAAATAAGATAATTATTTTATACCTTTTAGTGCATTTTATTTTATTTTTGAGTTCTTATTATTCTATTTGTTGCATTTAATTTTTTTGAAGTCGGTTTTCTTTTCTAAAAATTATTTTTATTTTTCTCTTTTTAGTGATGTTATTAATAGTGACTTAATATAATACCTTGCATGTATCTCTTAAGAGAAAGCGTCAGGCGAATGAATCAGAAAATGATAATAAAATTCAATTCATAAATAGAGAAATTCTCTCGAAACGTTTGCGGGCTTTAAATGAATGTTTTAAGATTGTTTTTTTTTTTATAAAAGATTTTATTTACTAAAATTTCGATTATTTGCTCATAAGAATTGGAGATTTTCGTTATTTTGTGATTGATCATATCATCAGAACTTGACCAAATTAATATCATATTACCCCTAAGGTATCACATTTCCAATAAAAAAAGAATCATCGAAATCGGCCCATAAACAAAAAAGTTATGCGGGAACACACATAACAAAAAAGGTCCAATACCAATGAAAAAAAAAACCGGACCAATCGGGTACGAGACTGAACCCAAAGCAAAAAAATCATCCAAATCGGTGAACATGGTAAATAGAAATAAATGTTCAAACACAAAAAAAACAGACATTCCGTTGAATTGATAACCTCCTTTTTTTCAAAGTCCGTCAAAAATGATGTGTTATGATAAATATCGAATTAGTTGTATTATAGATCGTACGCACCTTCAAAATGGCCATGAGTGCAATGGAATTGAGAACGCCAAGCATTAAGTTCAAGTAGGTCAACCAAGGAGAAACTATTTTGTTATAATCGTGAAATAACCTAAAAAAACAACAATATAATTGCAATTAATCTTAATCTATATATATATATATATATATATACTAGCTGCAAGGCCCGCCTTCGGCGGCCCTCTTGCTAGCCACGGGGAACGCCCCCTGGACCCCCAGCCCTCGAACCCCACCCTCACCCAGCACACCCCCCGAACCCACCCAGCACCCCAACACTCCATTCCGCACCCTAACCCACTAATCCCCCTCGCCCCAACCCCGCCCCCAAAACCCCTCCAGCACCCCCACCCACCTCGGACCCCGCACCCCATCCACCCTGGACCCCACCCCGCGCCCTCCAACCCTGCGCACCACACCCCCGCCTAGCTCCCTGGACCTCACCCCCGCTATGCCCCCTGGACTCCACCCCGAATCACCCCCTGCACCCCCACCCTACTCCGCCTCACTCCTCACCCCACCCCTGCACCCACCCTCCGCACCCAGTTTTTGCATTTCTAGCCTTCTAGTGACCCACAGATTATGTATACAAAATTTGGTTGAGTTTGGCCCAAGAGAAAGAATTTTCATTTTTTGACCCTCCCCCCATTTTGGGTGGTTAGTTTTTGCATTTCTAGCTCTCTAGAGGCCCAGAGATTATGTATACAAAATTTGGTTGAGTTTGTCCCAAGGGCAAGAATTTACATTTTTTATCCCTCCCCCCCTTTTTGGGAGGTTTTTTGGATAAATTTTTTTAAACAAAAGTTGTCAGAAATCACACCCCCTACAACTTTGTTTTTTTATAAAATTTGCTGTAGGGTTAATAGTTTAGGAGTTATTTGATAATTTTGATTCGTGCGCCCCCTCAAACCCCCTTCTGGGGTCAAAATATCAAAACGTTATATAGCTAAAAACGTAAGTTAGAAGACATCTGATGTAAATATGAAATTTCATAATAATCCCTTGAGCCGTTTTTACGTGAATCGTGAGCAACTTTTCGGAAACCACTGAAACAGACATACATACATACAGGCAGGAATTTTGTTGAGGGTGTTTTCGTTCATAACTTTTCTTGAAACGTGTGCAACCGAAATTTGCCGTGATTTGGAGCAATGTACAGACAAAACCTTAATTTTATATATATAGATATATAAAACTCAATGTTTGTATGTAAGCATGTACTATGTATGGTATTCTCTATACACTTTTGAACTGTTGGAGCAATTACAATCAAATTTTGTTAAGGGAGAATGGTGAGGTTCTTGGTGAAACATATTAAATAAAGTAAAGAATTTATGTAAATATTTATGCGAAACCTACCTAGTATTTTGTATTAAAAAAAATGTTCTTTACTTTATACAACCAAATTTGGTATACATATTATTTACTATCTGGAGAAAGAGAATGAGGGGATAGACACCCCTGGAAGGATTCTGTAAAATTCTTCTTCTTCTTCTTCTTCTTCTTCTTCTATATAGGTGTGAACAGCTGTTTCTCCAACATATAGTATTACAATCAGTCATCATATACAACTTTCTTTCCATCTTTTTTTTGGTCTTCCACGGCTTCTGACCTAATCGGGACGGTTTTTTGCCAATATTTTCGGGAGACGGTCGTGTAAAATTGATTAGTAATTATTTTGGAATTTCAAATTTACGCCAAAATGAAAATTACATTATATCGAGGGGTGAACCGCGACCTAATATGCTGTACACCTACTTCCACTTGTACTTCCAAATATTTCCAAGTACTTTCAAATATTTCCAAGTACTTCCAAAATACTTCCAAAGAGGTGTACACCTACTTCCAATCGCGGATTACCCCTCGCATTATATGGTATATTTTTTTCATTAAAATACATTCATAGTTCACAATTAAAATTAAAATTAAATTAAAATAATTACTGTTGTCTTTGTTCACAATGCATTTACATATCTTCTATTTATTATTTTTCTTTTTCTTTGTATAATTCCTTATTAGGCAACAAGGAGACATTATTTCCTTCTACTATATTTATATCAAAATAGTTAAATTCAACATTATTTCAAATTATTTCTATTATTTAACTAGAAAAATTATAAATAGATATTATGAAAATTTTCCTTATCGATTTTCACCCCTTGCATATTCTCTTATTTAAGGAGTTTCGGGGCAGCAGCTCTATCTGGTTGATCTACGAAAAAATCTTTTGTATTTCTGCTGAGTGACAACTTCTGCCTACTGCAATTTTTAAATAAAAAAATTGTTAATAATGAAATTAATTTCGAATACAAATCTTTGTTTTGATAATATTAATAATAAGCTGACGTGTTCTGATGTGGCCATCCACTTGACTTTACCATACAACCTGGCCCCTCACTTATATTTAATATTTAATAAAATTATTTATAATCATGTAAGGGAGGGGGGTTAGTTTTTGCATTTTTAGATTACTCTGGGCCCACTGATTATGTATACAAAATTTGGTTGAGTTTGGTAAATGGATAAGATTTTCATTTTTTACCCCCCCCCCCCCCCCATTTTAAGCTGTTAGTTTGTAAATTTTTAGACTTCTGGGGTCCCACTGATTATGTATAGAAAATTTCGTTGAGTTTGGTCAAATCAAATGTCCAAGATTTTTAATTTTTTAATCCTGCCCCCCCCCACCCCCTCCACCCCCTTAATTTTGGGTCGATATGCACCAAATCAATCAGTTCTTAATCTCAATGGACCAAAACTACGTGTGAAATTTGGATTCGATATTCACACTAGTTTTTGAGCTAGCTCGTCCACAAAAATTTGATAACGCACAGACTAACAGACATTTTGACAAAACAATTATTATCTCAAAAAATATTGTTTTCTCGATGTTCACTTATAAGGACTTTTTGTAGAGCAAAATGCCATGGTTTCGATCAATTTTTTAATCAAAATAGTTTCAGCCGTTTTGAGAAATTTCTAAAAAAAGAAGGAAAAAACACTTTTTTCATGCATGATTACAATACCCTATATGGTAAAGTAAAAAGAATATTGAGATAAAAGTTTTCTCATTATAAAAACATTTATTTAACGCAAAAACGATTTCAAGAAATAGAGTTGGAATTATAGGTGCACTAGTGCTTTTGTTATATTCTGGATGCAAATAACATTTTATTTTTACATTTATGAGCAACTAATTAGCTAGATTGTAAAATTTATTGAAAAATGTATCATTTGATTCATAACAGTTGAATTATTGATCTGTAAAAATTTGTTGAAAATGGTATAATTTGTATAAAAGTTATAGCCCTTTTAAAAGCTCGGTCCATTTACTTCCATGTTAAAAAGGACAATTTTCAATAATTTATTTCTCCGTAATGTGACAGACGATCAACTTCAAATTTTGGTAATAAATATTTAATAGATCAATGATTCGATGGTAAAAATTTGAGAATTTTCTTATATAAATGATAAGCAGTCCCTGAACCTCCTTAAGGGTCAAATCGGAAGACCCATTACAAGTTTTTTAACAAGTATAAATGATGAAATTAAGGAAAGAGCTTTGGTTAGGCGAGTCGCAAAATAAACTAACAATTTTCGGCATGCTTATCAGTTACTTCAAATTAGAACTTTGTTCTTGGATGTCTACCTCGATATGCGATTATGCTCCTGGATAAATGCCTTGAATCGCAAATCAAATTTATCGATCCCGTGGGGCTTTTCGGGCGTTTCATATACAATTCTTGCTATTTTATATTTTAGTGAGTTCAAATTATCATAGATATACCTGAAGAAATAGAAAAAAAGTTTAATCTTTGAATATAGGCTATAGGGGGTAAAAGATGAGTGGATAGAAATAGTTACGTTGCCATGGATAAATTGAAATGAAATGCCACGAGGCTATAGATGCTTAATGAAGTGATGGATACAAAGGAGAGGACGAAAATGACGTAGTAGCAGTATAGGGGCATCCGGTACTTCAAGAAGAAGTCGAACGGAAAGACAAGCGGCCTCTCCTCCTCCGAGTCCAGCACCCGGACCAGCAATATGGTCGCAGACATGGTGATGAACAAATGCAGCCCGTAAAACAGACGATGCGTAAGTTTGGTGTGCCCGATTACCCTGGCTCTGTCCTGCTCCAGAACCACGTGCTCCTGCAAACAGACACCCGCTGATGAGAAGCGTTTCCGCCCTCTGGTAGTCAAAATGCGGCCTAATAAGATATTTTTACTTTCACATTTATATTCTATAGAATATAATGGGAGAGTATTGCGATGGCCAGTCTGGGTCCTGAGTCTTTGAGAGCTTGTATCTCAGAAATGAAAAAAAAAAGTTAATTTCATTTTATAACTTCCAGGTGGAAGGAATCATTGCCCTTAATAGTTGGAAACTGGATTTAGGACATAAAACCTGAAATTGTAGTCCCCAGAGGCCAAAAAGGGTCCAAAATCCATTGGTCAGTGCGTATGTACGTATGTACCCCCCTGCGTTTCGCAACCATAAGTCTCAGAGCTACGAAATTCGAAATTTAAGTTCGATATAGGCTAGAAGGAGTACAGCAAGCAACAAAACTACATTAAACAAAATGACACTCAGGGCGATGTTAGGCTCCCTTTTTAACTTTTCTAGTTTTATGAGGCGGACTTTCAGGACGGGGCCCGGCCTTAGTTGATTAAAATTGAAAGTTTAAATTTATGTGCATTGCTGGGCTGGTCATCTTCGACAAATGACTTTCTGCAGTGGCCAGCCCATCTTAAACGAATTTTAACGTTTTTTAACATTAATGTTAACTATTATTTATATTTTTTTCAATTTTTTTTTTGTTATTGTTTTTTTTTGTTGTTTATGTAATTTATTATTCTTGCTTAATCGCAGTGCACAGTTGTGGGGCGCTTTTGGCGCTCCCAACTCTCTGGCCTCGGTTCTGGTATTCTACTGGCGCCCATATATACATTGACATTTTACCAATAGCCACAACATCTGGCATTATTTTTAGACGGCTGATGAGGTGTTACAACCTAATTTGTAAACAAATCTATTTTCTTTCTGTAAAGGGCTGCCCCCCTCTGCGTGGCGCAATAAATCAGTCATTGAAATCAGAAAACCGGAAGTGGACATTTACATGAAAGATTTTTCGTTTTTTTTTATTTTTTTATATTTTTCAAAAAATTAGTATATTTATCAAGTGTCATGAGTTAATAGTTGTGTCAAATTTTTAATCCGATTGAATTAAAGGAATGGGTTGCAAATTAGGAGTGTAGTAAAATAAATATTTTAATCGTTCATATCTCGTCTTCGGAAAGTCGCAGAAGCTTGAAATTTGAAACTTAAGCTATCTAGAGGCTATAAGAAGTATAACAAAATGTTGGTTAAAATAGAAAAACCGAAAATTTATGTTTACGTAAGTAAGAATATACTAGTATGTACCTGCGTCGCAACAAAAGTCTCAGAGATACGAAATTCGAATCTTAAGCTTAATATAGGTAGAAGTAGTAAATCTAGCTTTTGGTTGAAATCAGAAGACCGGAAGTGGACATTTATATGAAAGATTTTTTTTTTGATTTTCTCATTAGTGTAGATATCAAGAGTCAAGACAATCCGATTAAAAATTTGACACAACTAATAACTCATGAATTCTAAAAAAATCGTTAGAGACGTTTTTGAGAAAATAAAAAAAAACGAAAAATCTTTCATGTAAATGTCCACTTCCGATTTTCTGATTTCAACCAAAAGCCTTCTGTACTCCTTCTAGCCTATATTAAGCTTAAGTTTCGAATTTCATAGCTCTGAGACTTATGGTTGCGAAACGCAGAGAGTACATACACACTGGTCAATGGATTTTAGACCACTTTTTGGCCTCTGGGGACCACAATTTCCGATTTTATGTCCTAAATCCCGTTTCCAACAATTAAGGGCAACGATTTCTTCCACCTAGAAGTTACAAAATGAAATTAATTTTTTTCACCTCTGAAATACAAGCTCTCAAAGAGTCAGAACCCAGACTCGCCATCTCAATCCTCTCCCATTATATTCTATAGAATATAAATGTGAAAGTAAAAATTTACGTTCTGGACCGTCGTAAATTGCCCTTTTCCCTGATCACGGTTTATCGTTGTGATACGGGACACCATGTATACATATAATCAGCTACACATGATTTGGTTTTGACACCAGAAAACGGTCGGCATCGGCGACTGATTTTAGTAGGCCTACCTGAAAATACTGGACCACGGTTGGCTCGATGGAATTCTTAAATGTGGGGAAATAGAAATTGATGCAAGCCCCAAAAATATAAACCTGAAAGCTAACGAACATGAAGATGTATGGCTCCTGCGAGGCGTAAATCTTGTCGATGTTTACTATGCAGTAGAGGATATTGGACATGATGAAGAGGATGTTGACCAGGTTCATGAAGTAGGAGAAGGCCTTGCGAATGGAGGAGGAGCACCGAGCTTCAGCACCAGGGATGGGCAGAAAGCCCACCCACTGGCCGTAAACCACGGGTAGACCGATATACCCCAGGGACGGCTGGTACAGCAACATGGTCTGTCTGCCAATAGTATGTAGAACACACAATTCTAATTTTATTTTAACATAAAAAGAAAATAATTTATTTAAAACGTTCATTTAGGATATAAAAATTTAATTTATTGGTGAAAGTGTTAGAATAACTTTTCTTAAATCAGTCAGTCCACTTTGGGTATGAAATATTCATGTAGAAAAATTAATGGTTGTAATTAAAAGTATTTCTAACTATGGAGTGAATTGATAACTAGCATCACTAAATTTATAGATAAATAAATATTAAAAGGGTAATTTGATGTAATCAACCATTTATGAAGTAATCTTAATTATTTATACGGGGGCGTAGCCAGAACTTAGTTTTGGGGGAGGGGGTTCTACTAGCTAGTTTCTTGAACAAAATGCTTTTATTCCTAAATTAAAATTTACATATTTATTTTTAGTCCAGTCAACGAATGGTTTATAAAAAACAATTGAAGAGGGTAGAAGTTTTTTCTTATGGAATGTGTTTGGGCTAGTTAGGAGGTAAAAATATTAAAAGTTCCCAGTCCTAGCTACCGGGCTAAGGGGTGGGGGAGGGAGGAAATGTCCCATTTTTGATTTTTTGATTATATCTCAAAAATTGTGGGTCGTAGGAAAAAGTTCTTCTTAGAAAAATAAAAGCTTATAAAATTTACCACAAGATTGCTTCTATTTAACCTTTCTCTATTCCTTATGGTTTTTGAGATATACGCCTGCGAAATCGTTTATGTATGAAAAAAATAAAATTTCTTATATTTTTCGTCAAACTTTTGTCTCTATCACCTTAGCCTTTCATTTTACAGTAAAAGTCCTCTGAAAAGAAGTTGTAAAGCATTCAATTTCCTTTAAAATGATATATACATTTACGATTTTATCTTCAAATCTTCGGGAGTTATAGCAATTTAAATATTGAGCTCACTAGCAGGCGCATTGAACGGGGTGTTTCTAAATTGATGAAAAATATTTTAAGGGGTGATTTTTCAGCAAAAATTAAGGTGGGTCTTTCATATAATTTTGTGTACAAAACTCCTTCACCTCCAAGTTACAGCCAAATCTAGCATACCCCCTACGGCTACAGCCCTAGCTTTCGAGGGCTGTAACTTGAAGGGAAGGGGTTTTGAACAAAAAATTATTTGAAAGACCCACACCTTTAAAATATTTTGCATCAATTTATAAACACCCTGTTGAATGCGTCTGCTAGTGAGAGATCTTAAAGTCGTAGGGGGTAACAATGCTAGATTTGGCTGTAAATTCGAAGGGAAGTGATTTTGAATAAACAATTTTATGAAAGACCCCCTTAATTTTTGCTGAAAAATCACCTCTTAAAATATTTTGCATAAATTTAGCAACACCCTGTTCAATGCGCCTGCTAGTGAAAGATCTTTAAATCGACATCATTATCACACCATAAGGAAATTATTCTCTATTCAACGTCGGTTTATAGCTAAAGTATTAAAGATACAAAAAAAATTTAATATACTTTTTTATAAGTAATTTAATAAACTATCTTTTTTATCTGAACAATTTTTTGTATCAGTTTTAATTGCCGAGATATAGGAAAAATATGAAAAAGTGTACCTTTTTTCTTAGATTGCGGCTCGAGCGCAACAGATTTTGACGGGAACTTTAATTTGTTCAATGGGAAGCCATAATAACCATAAGCATGTATACCAAAAATTTTTTATTTGTTTAAAATTGGCCGAATTTGACTGGTATTAACTCATATCTTCCCAAAATCAAAATGTATTTTTCATTTTTGCTGTTTACTTAACTTTAGATTTGACAGATAGATAGGGTCTGCCTCAAGGGCGGATCCAGGAATTTTTATGGGGGGGGGGGGTAGAATGTATATAAGGTGCCCGATGTATATAAGATCTACTTTTTATCTCGAAAGTGTGTAGCGATCGAATTGTCCAAGGGGGAGGGGGGGGGGCGTCTCTGACCCACACACACACACACATAGGACTTTATTTTCAATTTTAAAATTTTTTAAAAAAATAAATGTTGTTTTTGTTACAAATTTTTTTACAAATTTCATATCTCATATTTTAAGTTCATTAAAATAAAAAATAAAAAAAAAATTGTTATAAATTCCCTGTCGATTTGGCCGCCGTTTTTTGGCCTCTGCGTGCGACGCACGTGTTGCGCTCCCGCCAGGCACGGGCCTCTATGGGGGGGGGCGGTCGCCCCTCCGTCCCCCTGGATCCGCCCTTGGTCTGCCTCTGGGGGAGGCGTTCAACCTCTAACCTCCCCCCCCCGTGTATACGCCACTGATTTATAAATGTAAACTGGCCAAAGAAGAAGCAAGACAATTGATAAATACACTAATTTTTAAAAAAATCGTTGGAGCCGTTTTTGAGAAAATCAAAAAAAACGAAAAATCTTTCATATAAATGTCCACTTCCGGTCTTCCGATTTCAACCAAAAGCTTGATGTACTCTTTCTACTCTATATCAAGCTTAAGTTTCGAATTTCGTATCTCTGAGACTTATGGTTGCGAAACGCAGGGGGGGTAAATTCTTACGTACGTAAACATCATCTTCCGGTTTTTCTATTTTAGCCAAAATCTTGTTATACTTCTTGTAGCCTCTACTAACTAGTTTAAGTTTTAAATTTCAAAGCTCTGCGACTTTCCGAAGAAGCGATATGAACAATTATTAATAAATATTTATTTTACGACACTCCTAATTTACAACCCCTTCCTAAATTCAATCGGATTAAAAATTTTACACAACTATTAACTCATGAAATTCGATAAAAGTACTAATTTTTAAAAAAATCGTTAGAGCCGTTTTTGAGAAAATAAAAATAAAAACGAAAACTCTTTCGTGTATTTACTTCTGGTTTTCTGATTTTAAACAAAAGCTTGCTGTACTCCTTCTAGCCTATATCGAGCTCTAGTTTCGAATTTCGTAGCTCTGAGACTTATGGTTGCGAAACGTAGGGGGGTATATACGTACTACCAATTTTGGACCCCTTTTTGGCCTCTGAGGACCACAATTTCCGGTTTTATGTACTAAATCGGGTTTCCAACTATTAAGAGCAACGATTCCTTCCATCTAGAAGTTTCAAAATGAAATTAACTTTTTTCATCTCTGAGATACAAGTTCTCAAAGAGTCAGGACCCAGACTGGCCATCGCAATACTCTCCCATTATATTCTATAGAATATAAATGTGAAAGTAAAAATGAGTAAATTCAATAATAGTCCAGGGTAATTTTGTTTTAATAAATCCCCGTTAATAGAGTTGGGTGGGTGACCTTTACCAAAAAGGCAACGCCCCCTGATTTAAAATACTCAACTAATAATTAAATTTGAAATATTAATTGAATTTCTGACACATTCTCTCTGAAATGTTAATGAGAATGACACTCTCACCTTAGTCCCCCCCTCCGCAGTGGGTGGGAACTTCCTTCTGTCCCATTGTTAATTCATTTAGAGGAAACATCTTCTTTTTGGTAAATTAAAAATTTAATCTTTAAATAAAAAAATAGATATTTAATTAATCAATTGGAAATTTTAAATCTTTTAAAACGTGCAATGAATAGAAGGGAAAATTATTTAAGAAAAAATATATATATTTGACCATGTCTGATATACCGGGTGAGTTTTTTATCTTGAGACAGTCTTATAACTCAAAAACAGTACATTATATGAACAAAAGTTTCAAATAAAATTTTATTTATATCGAGGGGGAAACTAAACTATGCTATTGTTTTTTTACCAAGAACAAGCTTTCAAGCCTATTTTAAGGTCATGTTCTGTTTTTTAAATGGAAACCTATATATTTCTTTTCATATTCATAATCTACAAGAAAAACTGAGGAACTTTCATAAGAACTATTTTTTTTATCTGACATCAAATAAACAAAATATTAAATCAATTATTAGATCTCAAAAAAATCCTAATAATTATTTTTAACAATCATTCAACTTAATTATCAAATAATAATGGTCAAATAGTTAATTATTAAATAAATAATTTAATAATAATTAATAATTTACTCATTTTTCGACACTGTTCTGAGACATTCCAGAGTGTATATCGCAATTTTTCTGGATGAATTCCAGTTCCAATTTCGTTTTTTGACCAGTTTCAGTTTCTTCGTAGCCATTACATATCTGGTTTTTTTCTTAAATAGATTTACAACTCAATAAAATGAAGCTCGTGAGGGCGTATTCCTATCAGGAAAACGCTCGGCATTCATTTCAATGGTAACCCCATAACACTTCCTTCCACTTTACCCCGTAAATTAAGACCATTTTAATTCTGTCTTCACAAAAAATGCTGCATTTTTATTATGGTAATAAAATATAACTATCTATACTATATTGACACGAGAAAGAAACTTTTTTAAACTCAAAAAGTTTAAGTAGTTCAATAAGTAGAAAATAATCTCTTAAATCTGTGTATAATGAAGTTATTAAAATCATTATAAACACTTATTTTCATTGTTATGACTTTTCAATTTAATAATTAATTATTTAATCATTATTATTTGATAATTAAGTTGAATAATTGTTAAAAATAATTAATAGGATGTTTTTTGAGATCTAATTTCTATCTCATATTCTAGAAAATTTTGTTGACTTGAACGTTTACTTGGAGCACTTTTTTGTTAAAGTTGTTGATTTATAGATACCTATCCTACATTTTCCGGATAGGATATGATCCGAATCCTCAAAAGTGTCATGGAAAATGCTGGATATCTATAAATCTAAGAGTTTTATCAATAAAGTCCAAGTAAACGTTCAAGTCAATAAGATTTCATACAGAATGAGATGAGAATCAAGTTTCTAGGATCAGTAATTTTCATTTTATGAAGGAAAAACTGCGATTTTTTGAAATATTGAAAGCGATATACCTCGTTTTTAATTTTATCAACTTGGTTTTTCAATATTTTTACTTTATCATACAGGTGCATTAAAAAAGTGGTTTTTTCCTTCTTTTTTTCGAAAAATCTCAAAAACGGCTGAAACTATTTTGATTAAAAAAATTGAGCGAAACCATGGCATTTCGCTCTACAAAAAAGCCCTAATAACTGAACATCGAAAAAATTATATTTTTCGAGATAATAATTGTTTTGTCAAAATATCTGTTATTCTGGTTGTCTGGTTGTTAGTTAGTTAGTTAGTCTGTGCGTTACCAAATTTTTGTGGACGAGCTAGCTCAAAAACTAGTGGGATGTGGAAATATCAAAACCAAATTTTACATGTAGTTTTGGCTCATTGAGATTAAGAGCTGATTAGATTTTGGTGCATATCGACCCAAAATTAAGGGGGGTGGAGGGGGGTTAAAAATTAAAAATCTAGGTCGTTTGAGCAAATTCAACCAAATGTTGTATACATAATTATGTGATGTGTTATGATTATAATCAGTGGACCCCCAGAAGTCTAAAAATGCAAAAACTAACCGCCTAAAATGGAGGGGGGTCAAAAATGAAAATCCTAGCCATTTAGAGCAAACTCAACCAAAGTTCGTATACATGACCCCCAGACGGATAGAAATACAAAAACTAACCGTCCGAAAATGGGGGGGGGGGGGGTCAAAAAATGAAAATCTTTGCCATTTACCAAACTCAACCAAATTTTGTATACATAATCAGTGGGCCCACAGTAATCTAAAAATGCAAAAACTATCCGCCCGAAATGGGGGGGGGGGGTCAAAAAATGAAAATATAGGTTCTTGTACCAAACTCAACCAAATTTTGTATACATAATCAGTGGACCCCCAGAAGTATAAAAATGCAAAAACTACCCCCCCCATACATGATTTTAAATAATTTTAGGGGCCAGGTTGTATGGTAAAGTCAAGTGGATGGCCCCATCAGAACACATCAGTTTATTTGCTCAAATGCTCAATTTAACAGGTTGGATGGATGGTTGGGCGGTCACCACACCTCGCTCAACCCTGGTGCCCCACTGAGGCTGCCCCACCTAGGAAAATTGCCTAACTACGCCAATGCCATGTAGGTCTTTGGAACAACTCCTACCTAAAGACAAACATTCGATTTAAACAATAGAAACCACATTAACGCGATGTTTCGATCATACATGTCATTCGTTGTATTAGTAATGACAAAATCTCTTTATTTTAGGTAGTTTAGTTTCAGATCCAAATATCAATTGAGTAAACTAAATACATATATTTAAATTGAACAGATTTCTCTAATAATATAATTATCATTTAATAAAATACATTTTTTATTACAAACGGTGTTTCAGAGATGGTCAAATTAACCATTCAATTTCATCTTTTATACGAAATCAAATAAACAAAATACATGAATCAATTAGATCACAAAATAAGATGACGTGTTCTGATGTGGCCATCCACTCGACTTTACCATACAACCGGGCCTCTCACTTATATTTAATTTTTAATAAAATTATTTATAATCATGTAGTTTATAATCACAAGGGGGGTTAGTTTTTGCATTTTTAGACTCCCGGGGGCGTCCACTGATTATGTATACAAAATTTGGTTGAGTTTGGTACAAGAGCCTATATTTTTATTTTTTGACCCTACGCCCCCTCTCATTTTGGGCGGTTAGTTTTTGCATTTTTAGATTACTGTGGGCCCACTGATTATGTATACAAAATTTGGTTGAGATTGGTACCAGAGCCTATATTTTCATTTTTTGACCCCCCCCCCATTTCGGGCGGATAGTTTTTGAATTTTTAGATTACTATGGGCCCACTGATTATGTATACAAAATTTGGTTGAGTTTGCTCAAATGGCCTAGATTTTTAATTTTTTAATCCTGCCCCCCCCCCTCCACCACCCTTAAGTTTGGGTCGATATGCTCCAAAATCTAATCAGCTCTTAATTTCACTGGACGAAAACTACGTGTGAAATTTGGTTTCAATATTCACACTAGTTTTTGAGCTAGCTCGTTCACAAAAATTTGGTAACGCACAGACTAAAAAATGTTTTAACAAAACAATTATTATCTCAAAAAATATAATTTTTTCGATGTTCAGTTTTTTGGGCTTTTTTGTAGAGCGAAAGGCTATGGTTTCGCTCAATTTTTTAAATAAAAGTAGTTTCAGCCGTTTTTGAGATATTTCGAGAAAAATAATTAAAAAAAACACCACTTTTTTCATGTACGATTACAATACTTGACCATACCCTGTATGGTAAAGTAAAAGTGGAGATTTTGACGTGAGAAAAGAAGAGCGTGGAACTACCGAAAAAGCTCGAAGACGCCGAATTGCAAGCATTGTTGGATGAGGATGACGCTCAAAAGCAACAATTCGATGATCAATTAAATGTTACACGAGAAGTCGTCTACATTCGTTTGAAAGCCATGGCAAAAATCCAGAAGATGGGAAAATGGGTTCCTCATGACAAAAACACTTGCGAATGCTGCTCGACAGGTACAAATGAAAATCATTTCTCCATCGAATTGAGACTGGCAATGAAAAATGGATATACTTCGAGAATCCTAAGTGTAGAAATTATGGGTAACAGTAAGCAAAACCAGCGACATCGACACAATTGAAATGGTCTTAATTTATGCGTTGAAAGTGGAAGAAGTGTTATGGGGCTGCAATTGAAATGGATGCCAAGCGTTTTCCTGATAGGAATACACCCTCTCAAAATTCATTTTATCGTCTTGTAAATCTATTTAAGAAAAAAAAAAAAAAACCCGAATTGTAAAGGCTACGAAGAAACTTAAACAGGCCAAAATAACGAAATTGGAACTGGAATTCATCCAGAAGACTTGCGATATACCTACACTCTGGAATATCTCAGAAAAGTGTCGCCAAATTATTAAATTATTTATTTAATAATTAAATATTTGATCATTATTATTTGATAATTAAGTTGAATAATTGTTAAAAATAATTATTAGAATTTTTTGAGATCTAATTGATTTAATATTTTTTATTATTTGATGTCGTATAAAAAAATAGTTCTAATAAAAGTTGTTCAATTTTTTTACTAGATTCAGAATATGTACAGAAACATATAGCTTTCCATTTAAAAAACAGAACTTGACGTCGAAATACCCTTGAAAGCTTGTTCTAGGTCGACAAACAATATCATAGTTTAGTTTCCCCCTGATATAAATAAACTTTTATTTGAAACTTGTTTTTTCATATAATGCACTGTTTTTAAGTTATAAGATAAAAAACTCACCCGGTATATTATATTTATTTATAATAAGTTATTAGTTTAGGAATTTTATAGGGGGACATAATTTGGAGCCGCAACATCATTGATTTCCCTTTATATAATCAACAACTCGGCTAATCTCGGGACAAAAGAAAAAAAACTTTTCAATTAAATACACCAGGAAAACTCAACTATATTATTATATCTATGCATCGATGCGTGTGGATGTTTCGGAATCCCCCCCAACCCTAAATGAGAACAGGTTTTTTCGCTAAGTTCAAGGTTGTCACGCAAGGGAAATCGCCTAGAAGGAAAGAAAAATAAAATAAGGAAAAGGAGCTTGGCTTAGTATAAAGCTTAGCTAAAGCAAGAGAAACATCCATTTGACCAAAAACAATATCAAAATGAAATTCCTGTTAAGTGTTTCAGCTCTTTTGGCTTTAGCTTTAGTGAAAGCAGAACTTGACTCATTTACAGAAGAATTTCGCAAAGTAGATAAAAAACGTTCCACCGATTCGAAGGTAAAATGCAGCCAACTAGAAATCTTTTCATATTAATTTTATTCGATACTGCTAATGTAAATAAGGCGATATCAATGAGGTTGTTCTCTGCTTGATGCAGATAAACATATTCCTATTAACCCCCCCCCCACCCCCCTGTTTTGCTCATTAAATTAAAAAGATAAAAGATTTCATGAATAAGTCTTTTATTTTAATCTCAATACAATTTAATAATATAATTATATTCAACAATACATAAATAAATAGTTCAAATTCTTAAATAATTAAGTAGTCATGCCAACACAAAGAAACAAATCCAAAAATTCGAATAAACTGAATTATTTTATTTGTTTATGACTTTATTAAATTAAAATAGTTATATTATATAATTAATGTTCTTAGCCAACATTTTTAAGATCAAATGATTTAATAATTATGGATAATAATTTAATAATTAAAGTAGGTACCAATATAAAAAAAAAATCATTTTTGAATGTTTATTTCCTTTTTCTGACGGTTAATTCAATTATATAATATATTCTTTTGATTATTTTCTTCAAACCACATCCTATTACGACTACTGTCTCAATTACGAATACTAGAAAATAATTTCAATTTTGCTCCCCCCACCCCTATATAAATCTTTCCCTACGCCACACTGTATTTTTCTTTTAATTAATTAACAATATATTTAACCAGTTATCTAATTAAAATCTCTAATTTTAGTATATAATAATAATATTTATAACTTTTAGTTGGGATTTAAAATTAAAAAAACAATTATTTATTAAAAAAGAAAATTGAGAAAAATGTAATTATAAATTTTTATTGACACAACCACCTGTGAATAAATAATTATTTAAATTAACAAAAAACCTATTTATAGATACCGGGTGAGTTTTTTTTTTTTTTATCTTGAGACAGTCTTATAACTCAAAAATAGTGCATTATATGAAAAAAGTTTCAAAAAAAAGTTTATTTATATCAAGAGGGAAACTAAACTACGCTATTGTTTGGCGAAGTGATTTGTTGTAAAAATTATAAGATTTTCAAACTAAAAATAGCCAAGAAAAATGAAATATACTATAAAATGAACCTATAATAAAAAAGTTATTATTTTTTTCGGAGACCAAATTGGGGGTGGGATTTAAAAAAATATCAATATCAATATAAGTTCTAGATCGTTTATTGGATATGTTTGAAATTTCGCATATGCACCGCCACCCCTCGAACACCCCCCGAAACCCACCCAGCACCCCCCACCAACACCACAGCCTCAATGTACAGACAAAACCTTAATTTTATATATATAGATAATTTCTTTTAAATTGGTAAACATGACGACTGTTTTTGGTGGGGGACGGACATATGTTAGATACATACAGAGGCAGGTACAAATGCGCTTTAGTAGTATAGGATTATTAAATTGCGATATTAGAGGGGATTCATCCCCCAAGAGTCGAACCTGAGAACTAACATGCTTACCGGGCAGTCAGCTCACACCCTCGAGACAAAAACGCCTATGGCGGGCCTCTTGCTAGCCAAGGGGCTTTGCCTCCTGGACCCCCACCTCCCCACGTCTGAAACCCTCATACCTCCTGGATTAATCTTGTATGTATTGATTTACAGGCACAAATGCCTTTTAGTAGTATGTGATATAGGTACAGATACAGAGAAAAATGCCCTTTAGTACCCCTGGACCTCCACATCCCTGACACCCTACGCCCTGGACCCCACCTTCAAATCCCCACCCCTGGACCGCAACCCCCACGCCCTGGGGGACGGACAAGGTATATATAGGCATATATAAAGACCGAAATGCCCTTTAGTAGCGCCGTGGATATAGGTACTGACACAGAAAGAAATGGCCTTTAGTACCTCCCAACTCCACCCCTGTACCCCCCACCTTCGACCGCCTGGGGGGACGGACATAGATACATACATAGGTACGGAGGCAGGCACAAATGCGCTTTAGTAGTATAGGATTAAATATAAGAGAGGGGGAAAGTCAACATGTGGATGGCCCCCCTTATTTTATTTTTAATCAATTAATTAATTTTTATTTTCGAAGTTTACGCTGCCCTATTGTCCTCCTCTGCCTGAACTAGAAGACGACAAACCAAGAGAGACGGTGAGTTAATGACGTTTCGGCACTTTTTTATTCATTGATTCCATATTACTCGCTAAATATTTTTAATAAATTATATAAAAATTATTTAGCTGTTCTTATAACAAATAAAAAAGTATTACTCTTGTATTTTAGACAATTTATAAAATCTCATTTGTTTAATGAAATTTGTTATATTTTACGTAATTCATATCAATAATGCAAATTTGCTTCTTAATTGGGACCAACTTTTTATTTTCCCTTAATCTAGTTTTAATATAAAAATTTGTTGGTTCCAATCCAGGTCAGATTTTCTTTATTTATTTCTTAAATAGGCTTTAATTTTAATATATAATAGCTCTTAGGAACTGATGATGGCATTATTTAATTAAAGCCGAAACGTTTTCCATAATTGGAAGTTTTTTATTCAGCAGAGGCTACCCATTGGCTGAATCCCTCTCCATTACTTAATTATATAATAGCTAGCTTCGACGCACCCCTTCGGCCCCAGGACCCTCGCCTCCCCTCTGGACCCCCATCCCTTGGACCTCCAATTCCGCCCCCTGAACCCTCTCCCCTCCTCCAACATCGACCACTTTCCACACCACCGACCCCCTGAACCCACCAAATCTATCCTTTTCAATACCTCCTGATCACGCTCCGCCCCACCAACCCTACCTCCCATCGCTGGAGTATAATTTAAAAACTGTATTTTTAGTAATTTGTAAGACACCTATATCCCAAATATATGAGTTCAAAAACTTGAAAAACATAGAAGGTGAAAAAGTCTTTTGTGTTTAAGACCCGAAAATAAAAAAAATTCCCCATTTTTCGGTTCAGGGGACAAATTTTGAAAAAAATAACTTCTCGAGATATTGCATTGATAAACCTATGTAATAAATTTGAATGCTAAAACTTGAATTCTCGAAGAGATAGAGCACTTTAAAAAATTTCAAAAATGTACCCCAAAATGACTATATCTCCCTTTCAGGGACAAATAAAGCAAGATTCTCAAATATATATGTTTATTTTTTTTTTTTATTTTAATGCTTCACTTTTCTAAACTAAAACCGATCAATATCTTTTCTGGTCTAAGAGATCTTAAAAAAATCTGAAAACATATCATGTTGGGGACCTTTCCCCCCTTTATGAGCTGGAATTTGAAAAATCCCTTCTTACCACACTCGTAAATCACAGAATGAATATAAACTTCAAATTACATCTTTGTAGGCCCAGCGGTTTGGGCTGTTCGTGAATGAATGAATGAAACGTCATCTTCTCTATTTATATAGGTATATTAAGATAAGATAATATCTCCATTTTCTTATTTATTTATTTATTTAATTGTCATTTCAGATTGATGAATATTGTCTCTTAGAAGATCGAAGAAAAGTAAGTAGAAAAAAATAAATTACTCAGTACACCCGGTGGGCAGGCAAACTCGAGAACGGAAAATCGTAGAATGTTCATTTTTGTGCCAAAATATTTGTATTTATTTGCAACCAGGGGAGATTGCGAGGGGGTGGAGTTAAAATTACTCTTGATAGGGGAAAGGGAGGAAGAAAGGAAAGTTTTATTTAAATTATTGAATTGGGGCAGAAAAGTATGTTTAATATTAATTTAATATTGGGTAAATGCAGGATCTGCTTCGACTTTATTTTATATTATAATATTAAATGAGCAATTTTTGATTACAGGGTGTCCCGTATCACAACGATAAACCATTAACAGTAGATAAGCCAGTTTATAACGGTCCAGAAGCTAAAAATATTTTTAATAAAAGTCCTATAGTTTTCAAGTTATAGGCATTTTTTTGAAAATGGTGAAAATCTCTACCCTGCCCTAAATATCGAGATTCTATGGCTACAAATTTACATATTTTATTATTCTAATTTTTGTTACGAAATCCTGAATAATCTTGCTGTTGACCATAATTCAAAATAAAACGCATACGTACCTGCATCGTCCAAAGTAAAACTTCTACTTAAAATTAGGATCGTAAGTTGTAGAAAAATAATATCAAAAATATTTTTTCCCATAACAACAATATTAAATTTTGTTTGTTTTTTCTCTCCCCTGTAAAATTTCCTTGTTGTGAGTTAGCAGGTTTACACTCTAAGCCGACGATATTTGAAATCAGACGGTCCTAGAGAATTGAAAAAATATATTTTTTTTAAAATCTCAAAAAAAAAAATTTTGTCGAATAATGAAAAAATGGCAAAAATGACATAGCTTTGTGAAATTTCTGATTTTGTCAAAAAAAATTTAAAAATCCAAATTATAGAAATTTTGGTATATTTGTAATCAGACGGTCCTAGAGAAGAAGTCTTTTTAACCGACTTCCAAAAAAGGAGGAGGTTCTCTATTCGATTGAATTTTTTTTTTGTGCCTATGTTACCTCATATCTCCGCCAATTGTCAACCGATTTTGGAAAATTTTTTGCATTGGGTCCAGTCTGGCTTCCGATTGGTCCCATTTTTTTCGTCTTTTTTCATAGATATTAGATCTTTTTTGTCAGGTTTGTTTAGACCTAACCTCTTTATTTTGAAACCGAATTTCGATGGTTCTTTTTGTCAGAGGGAACATCTTGGATGGTGTCATATTAATTTGGTCAAGTTCCGAGCTGATATGATCACTATTAATAACATCATTAAAAAGAGAAAAGTCAAAATAATTTTTAAGAAAAAAATAAAAACCAAACTGCAACAAATTAAATCAACAATACTAAAATACTAAAAGGTATCAAATAATTATTATCTTATTTAGTTACAACTAAACAACGAAATATTAACATGTAATTGCTTTTTGAAGTCGGGCCAAACATATACCATTTATGAATCGCACTCGACGGATCTATGTTCGTTTGGCAGTACGCTCGCTTACAGTACCGTTTGCTTGGTACTCGACTTCAAAAAGTAATTTCATGTTAATATTTCGTCGTTTAGTTGTAAGTAAATAAGATAATAATTATTTTATACCTTTTAGTGTATTTTATTTGTTGCATTTAATTTTTTTGAAGTCGGTTTTTTATTTTTTCTTAAAAATTATTTTTATTAGTTATGAAGATCTCCGCGAAAGAATTGCTCATTTAATTAATAATGTGCCGATTCTTTTTAACGACCCAATTTCATAATTTTTCCATGACTCACAAAACCAATTAATCAAAAAATGAATCATGTGGTTGAATCAAAATAAAACAAGTGGTTGATTAAATAACAAACAAACAGATTAGCGAGGAAGCTCAGTTCTCCAGGGACTTTTAGTTTAATAGGGGTTGGTGTATCTCACTGGTTTATTCTGAATCGTAGCCGTTCCGAAACATGAGTGTGGAAAAAGAATGAGGAATTTCCGGTACTTGAAAACTAGAAATAATACAGACCGAGAGCCAAAATTAAGATAAAATAATGTACTATCTAGAAAATGATTTAATAATTTATAAAAATTTGTTTTCCAGTCTTTAAGAAAAATTGCTGACCTGAAAGATGAAATATTATCCCTGAAAAACGAGGTAAGAGCGAAGATATTTATTTATTTTATTGATTTATTGATTAATTGATGGAATTGATGCACACCTTTAGAAAAGTGGAGGAAAATATTCCATTAACAAAATTTTCTTATTTATTTATTTATTTATTTCTTTGATTAGTTGAATAAAGAGAAAAATAAAATAAACGAATTAAATTATGATATTGAAGAATTAAAAAAAAGTGTGAGTTTATTTATTTTCAAAAATTATTATTTATTTATTTATTTTTGAAAATCATTATTTATTTATTTATTTATTTGATTAGTTGAATAAAGAGAAAAATAAAATAAATGAATTAAATTATGATGTTGAAGAATTAAAAAAAAGTGTGAGTTTATTTATTTATTTTTGAAAAATTATTATTTATTTATTTATTTTTGAAAATCATTATTTATTTATTTATTTAGATATCAGAAGAGAAAAATGAAAACAAACAATTAAATGACGAAAATAAAAAATTAAAGGAAAATGTAAGTATATTTATTTATTTATTTTTGAAAAAATTATTAATTATTAACAGGTATAGTAAGAAATTGATAAAATTAAAAACACAGAGTTTTTAATAAATGGTCCACACGTTTTGTCAATTTATTTTGACTTCCTCATCCATAGGGACATCACTCTTTGTCAAAAATAACAATTTCACTATAAGACAAAGCCTTCTAGGCTAAAACTTGTCTTATAGTGAAATTGTTTTTTGACCAAGAGTGATAAAATGTGCCAATGAGGAAGTCAAAATAAATTGACGAAACGTGTGGACCATTTAATAAAAACTTTGTAATTGTTATTTATATTCCTATATCCAATGTGGATACAACATTATTAATTTATTAATTTATTTAGTTGACTGAAGAAGAAAATAAAAACAATCAATTAAATGACGGAAATAAAAAATTAAAGGAAAAGGTAGGTTTATTTATGGAAATTTTTTAAAACACAAGTCAGGGAATAATATTTTTTTTCTCCAAAAGTATAGTACTTATTTGTTTATTTTGAATTCTGGTCAATAGCAGGATTATTCAGGATTGCGTAACAAAAATTAGAATAATAAAATATGTAAATTTGTAGCCACAGCATCTCGATATTTAGGGCAGGGTAGCGATTTTCACCATTTTCAAAAAAATGCCTATAACTCGAAAACTAATAGAATTTTATTAACAAAATTTTTTAGGTTCTGAACCGTCGTAAATTGCCCTAACCCGTGTCCACGGTTTATCGTTGTGATACGGGATACCCTGTATTATATATAATATAATAGTCTAGAAAGTTTTGAGCTAGAGCGTACACAAATTCAGTAACGAACTAATAGAGATTATGACAAAACCACTAATATCTCCTAAAATATAATTTTTTCGATATTCAGTCATTAGGCCTTTTTGGTAGATCAAAACGACATGGTTTCGAGTAATATTTTTAAACAAAATAGATTCAGCCATTTTTTAGATATTTCGAAAAAAACAACACTTTTTTCATGCACGAATACAATACCATGAATGTTATAGTAAAGTAAAAATAAATATAGTAACTATATGTTTAAAAATAACATAACATAAAATAATATATGTAACATCTTCAAAAAAATAATTAAAAGTCAGCAATCAAAAAATGTAAGCTTAGAAAGATATAGAAGCTCACAAAGAGAAACAAAGAGGTTGTCCTCTGCTTGATGCAAATAAACATACTCACATATAGTATATATATTGAAATTATATATCTGTATATATATATATATATAGATATTATTTAATTGTTTGAGACTATAGTTTCGAAGACTTGGTCTTCATCATCAATCTTTTTTTAATTATAAATATTGTTTTTCATGGAGTCAATACCGTATGGATATGGAAAATTTTCGATCTTTACTTAGCTAGGAGCCAGTTAAAATTAAAATCATCTTCCAGTTCACATTCATATTTAAACACTTTGTATCCCTTTTATTTTTATTTTGTTTTTTTGACAAAGAACAGACAGACAATGGAAGGGGGAGGAGGTTATCCTTTTTTTCCCCACTTTCTTTTATCTAAAATTATTTGTTTTGACAGAAAACATTCTAAACAAATTGCTATTTGATGAAATTGAGTTATCAAATAGCAATTTGCTTAGAATGTTTTCTGTCAAAACACAATAATTTTAGATTTAAAAAGTGGGAAAAGGAAAACCCCTTACATTCGTTAGTCGAAAAAGGGATACAATGTGTTTAAATATGAATGTGAACTGGAAGATGATTTTAATTTTAACTTGCTCTAGCTAAGTAAAGATCGAAAATTTTCAATATCCATACGGTATTGACTCCATGAAAAATAATATTTATAATTAAAAAAAGATTGATGATGAAGACCAAGTCTTTGCAACTATAGTCTCAAACAAATAAATATATATATATACAGATATATATAATTTCAATATATATGTTTGTATGTTTATTTGCATCAAGCGGAGGACAACCTCTTTGTTTCTCTTTCTGAATCAACAACTCTGCTACTCTCGACAAAACAAAAACTTTTCAATTATATAGAAGCTCATTATTAATATTATTAGGAATAAATCTATTTCCAATCTTGTCCATTTAATTATTATTTGAAATGAAATTGTAATTTATATTTATTTATTTTATTTAATTTTAGATTGAACAATTGGTTGAACAAATAGCACAAGATGGAACTCGAGATATGGTTGATGCATCAGAGAAAGGCTCCCTTAAAGGTGTGGAATATTGGTACGCCAAAGACCCCTCCTCTATTCATAGAAAGGGTGAAACGTATCATAAAGGATGGAGTCCTATGCATTTGGCATGTGAAAGAGGGTATTTAGACATTTTACAGTTCCTATTATCTAAAGGAGTAGATATTAACGGGGTGGATGATGATGATAATTTTACACCATTGATTCGGGCCTCTTACCATGGTCATGTCCGTATAGTCCAAGCGTTGCTGGACAAGGGGGCAAATATCAATCATCAAGGTAAATACAACTACACAGCACTGCATTGGGCAGTTGACAGAAATCATTTGGCTGTAGTGATAATCCTCGTAGAAAAAGGAGCGGATAAAAATTTAAAAGATGACTCTCATCTAACTCCATTAGAGAAGGCTAGATCGATAGGAGGCAGAGGGTCCATTGTAGATTACTTGTCCACCCACTAATTCTCTCAGAAATACATTTCTAAGCTAGTGAGTAATGTATAAATCGTATCATCAAATTGAAGGATGGTGTAGATCCAATTCAATGGAACTAAACCATTTCAAGTCAAATTTGGTTAGATTTAGTTGTAGAAATCTGGTTAGTCCTCAAAATTATTATATTGGTGGAAATATTATCAATGAATCTAAATTTTATAAATATTTAGGCATACATATTCAGGCAAATTTAAAGTGGGATATGCATATTAGTTAAATAGTCAATAAGGCTTATAGGAAATTGGGGATGTTTGGTAGAATTTTGAAAGGTACATCTAGAGAAGTTAAGTCAAAAGTTTATTTAATTTATGTAAGACCTAATTTAGAGTATTGTTCTGTTGTTTGGGACAAACATCCGCAACGATTAGAGAGAAAAATTGATATGATACAAGGGCGGCTAGATTTGTTTAAGGTAAATTTGATAGGTTTATTAGTGTCACTTCAATGATTATTAGGATGGTCTAGTTTATTGGAGAGGAGGGAATGGGCTAAAGTGAAAGTGATTTTCAAAGCGTATAAGGGTTTTAGGAGCTGGGAGGAAATAACAAATAGATTTCAGGAACCAAGTTATTTAGGTAGAGCTGATCATAGATAAAAGATTCGTAAGCCAAGATTCTTGAAAAATATCGGTTTACATTCATTTGTAGGATCTGGTATTGATTTGTGGAACAGTCTGTCTGTTACTACCTGGGATTATAGTCCTCTGCCCCTATGATTAAATCAATTATAAATTTTGTCAAGTCCTAATGTCCTAGAGTTGTGCAAAATTTTATTTAATTCTCACAAGGAGAGATTAGCTGAGGTAGAGAGAGGTCATACCATCCTTGTTAAGGTTTTGACCAGGTTTCCTTAACAACTTATGGCTAATGCGTCGTTTGCTCCTGGTATCGGGTTTTTGTGCGGAATAATTTAAATTACGTTTTGTCTTTTGATGGAAATGTATGATCATGTTATTTGTTAATGAGCATACATTTCTATTTTTTTTCTTTTACTTGTTTATTATTTGTTAAATTGTTGTAATTAATTTGTATTGATGTTTGTTAATGTATTGTAGCTAGATTGTATTGATGTTTTGTTGACCTAGCCACCGAGGACTTGTTCCTCTAAGCAGGTCTAGTAATAAAGATTTATTTATTCATTTATCATTTTAATTTCACAATGTTTTACCTTCTATGAAAATCTGATGAAAAATACATTGGCGCTAATTAAATTAACATTTCGATAAAATCGAAACATCGTATAAAAAAATATTAAAATTGTTTTGAACTGATGATAATCATCCCCGATAAAGTTTCATAAATATAAATCAAATTAAATATATGATTAAAGTATTATATACATTTATGGTAGTGAGATAGGAATTTAATTATTAGTAATTAATTAATTTTGTTTATTTATATTGTTGACATCACGTGAATGTTTTATTATGTATTTGGAATTCTGTTTAATAAATTGAACAAGATCAGGGTCGGCCTTCCTGTTTTTTTAACAGATTTACAACACGATAAAATGAAGCTCTTGAGGGTGTATTCCTATCAGGAAAACGCTCGGCATCCATTTCAATGGCAACCTTATAACACTTCTTCCACATTCACCATAAATTATGGCCATTTCAATTCTGACTTTAACAAAAAATGCTCCATTTTTATTTTGGTAACACAATATAACTATCTACTAGATCAGTGTTTCTCAAAGTGTGGTTCGCGAACCCCTAGGGGTTCGCCATTCGACGGCAGGGGGTTCGCGACAAGATTTATGTAATGGTGGCTTGATGACCGACAAGTCATACACTATTGCTGAAGAATTGATTTTACCAGCTGCTAAAGATATGGTCAGTTGTGTATTGGGAGACACATTTTCGAAATTGCTGGATAAAATACCACTTTCAAATGATACAATTGCACGTCGCATTCACGACATGTCACACGATGTTGAAAATCAACTCGTACAACGAATACAAAATAATTATTACGCGATTCAAGTTGATGAATCAACAGATATTATTTTTTTTGGAGGGGAGGGGGGGGGATTTAATTAGTTAGTTAAGGGGTTCACTGTCACCTGGAAACTTTAACAGGGGTTCGTGGAGCCGAAAGTTTGAGAAACACTGTACTAGATTGACACGAGAAATAAACTTTTTTAAACTCAAGAATTTTAAATAGTTGTATTTTATCTGTGTATTTAATGAAGTCTTACGATCATTATAAACACTTATTTTTCATTGTTGTATCTTTTCGATTCAATAATTATTTATTTAATAATTAAATATTTGATCATTATTCTTCGATAATTAAGTTGAATAATTGTTCAAAATAATTATTATAATTTTTTTTGAGATCTAATTGATTTAATATTTTTTATTTGATGTCGTATAAAAAATTAATATAATAATATAATTTTATAATAATTAAATTTTATTATACTAGGATATGGGCAAGTAAGTGTAATGTAATATTTCAAAAACTTTGAGAGTATTTGCAGGAAATTTCACTTGTCAATAGTACGGAGTAATTATTTCATATTTACTTAACGAGTAATGAATGAGTTATATATTATATATTATATTATATTATAAAGCATGAATATAATTGAAAAAGTAAGTTAAGATATAAACAGGCCAAATTTGGGTAAAATAAACATTCAAACATGTCAGAGAGTAAGACTTGTTTAATGTTCAAGCGAAAGAAGCATACAATATATACACAAGGGGAGAAGTACAAATAGTCTTACTAGACATAAAGGTTGAAACTAAATGACTGTTGGTCGTCAACTGCTTCGCATTTAATTACCTTGTGGGCAACCACATTTATCTGTTGGCCATTTCTGATTTTCAATTAATTTAGTTATTTAAAGTAGAAGCAATAGAGTCAATTTTTTAGGAGTGAAGTTTCAATGCTTGTTGAAATTACTCTTATCTGAGAAACGCTTATTGCAGTAATCACAGACGAAAGGCTTTTCGCCAGTATGAATAAGTAAATGCCTATTGAGAGAATCTATTCGCGGAAAACGCTTATCGCAGTGATCAGACGAAAGGCTTTTCGACGGTATGAATGGGTAAATGGATTTTGAGAGAATCTATTCGCGAGAAACTCTTATCGCAGTGATCACAGACGAAAAGCTTTTCACCTGTATGAATAAGTAAATGCCTTTTGAGACTAGTCTTTAATTTAAAACCCTTATTGCATTGATTACAGACGAAAGGCTTTTGGGCTAAATGAATAATCAAATGTTTTTTGAGATTGCTCTTTTCTGAAAAACGCTTATCGCATTGATCACAGACGAAAGGCTTTTCGCCTGTATGAATAAGTATATGCTTTTTGAGAGTTCCTTTTTCTGAAAACCCCTTATTGCAGTGATCACAGACGAAAGGCTTTTCGGCTGTATGAAGAAGTAAATGCCTATTGAGAGATCCTTTTTGTGAAAAACCCTTATTGCAGTGATCACAGACGAAAGGCTTTACGCCTGTATGAGTTAATAAATGTGT
This sequence comes from Forficula auricularia, assembly GCA_024734495.1. Lineage (NCBI taxonomy): Eukaryota > Metazoa > Arthropoda > Insecta > Dermaptera > Forficulidae > Forficula > Forficula auricularia. The sequence goes on along the minus strand of JALMQS010000083.1, from coordinate 9,454,524 downwards.
TATGAGAGTAGACTTTTGTGTGAAACATTTATCGCATTGATCACAGGCGAAAGGGTTTTCGCCTGTATGGATAAGTAAATGGCTTTTGAGAATGGCCATCCGTGAGAAAGCCTTGTCGCAGTGGTCACAGACGAAAGGCTTTTCACCAGTATGAATAAGTAAATGCCTATTGAGAGAATCTATTCTCGGGGAAACGCTTGTCGCAGTGATCACAGACAAAAGGCTTTTCCCCAGTATGAATAACTAAATGGCTCTTGAGATTACTCTTTTGTGAGAAACTCTTATCGCATTGACCACAGGCAAAAGGGTTTTGGCCTGTATGCTTGTTATTAGAATGAGTTCCCAAACATTGATGGGTTTGTTTTGATTTCAATTTTTCTTGATCGTTGGGAGAGTGTAAAGACCGTTTGGTCACTTTAGAAGCCTTCTCGCTCTGAGGAATCATGGCAATAAGGGGTTCCGATTTGTTTTCAGCATCGTATTTCCGATCGCTCAGATGACTTGTGAAGAGTACTTCTTCTGGATGGCCTTCCTGTATATGAGTTTCAAAATCGTACAATGATAGGAATCCAGATAAACACTCATCACAGAAATAATCTTCAGTTTCATTCTTAGTTCGATCACTTGTATCTGGAAAAAAATCAATTTGTTAAAGAAATGAATTTAGACATGAAATTTAAAATAGAGCAGAAAAGTTTATTGTATTTTTGTTATTTTTAATTGTGAAATTGTTCAATAATATATTGTTGGATAAGTATTAAATAGTATGCTAAGGAATTAATTTTGAATCCATTGATCAACGAAAATTATTAGAAACAAAATCTTAAAAAATTTAATCTCTTGAATGTCCTAATGGTCTCCGAGATGGAGGACAAAGGGACAGAGGCCTATTTTCATCTAAATTAGAATTTGAAGAATGCTCCCAAGGTTATTAATCAAATAAATGAACTTACCATCAGCTGATGTATTTCGCCTTAATTGAAGTTTTATTTTTAAAATTAAATGTAATTTCCTATGTATACATTTCTTTTGATGTTTGTTCAGGAATTCTTCACTAATGAACATAGTGCTGCAATCACTGCACAAGAAATGTGGCCCTAAAAAAAATATAATTTCAATTCTTAGTTAGATATAAATGTTCAAGGCCCTAATGGAGACTAGCGAGTTAAAATCGAGTCCAAGTGAATATAAATGAACCAATTCGGAGTTGATTCGAATTAATTTTTATATATAATGATTTGTGAACGGTAGCCGAGCGGATAAAGTTATTGATAGTGCAAAAATACAACATTACGGCTACCAACCCAGCTAGAGGCAAAAATAAAAAAATTAATATTTGAAAAATAATAACGGCGTGTGTCAGCCAAATTCGGAAAAACGGGCGAGGCACCAGCCATGTGTACACGAACCATTTCAAGCTACTTTCGACCCCCCCCCTCCCATAACTCAAAAACTATTAGACTTACATACTTGAAATTTTGCTTGCCTAATAAGAACCACTAAAACACCTAGAATCCCAAATTTCCTGAATAAATATATTATAGTTCTTGAGTTCAAGAAAGTGGCATTTTTAACACTGACATATCAAAAACCTAAAGTACTTCCGCTGATCCTAGAATGCTGAAATTTGGCATACTGGTAGAGTTTGGGCTACAAATAAAGGAAAAAATCGAAAAAGTGAAACTTTCCCTTTTTCAGGACCTAAAATGAAGGAGTGAAATTTTAGGCTTAATTAACATATAGTGAAAATACAATAGAGCTAGAATTCTGAAATTTGGCATACTGGTAAAGCTTGACACATTAATAAAGGAGGAAATTGAAAAACCGAAACTTTCACTTCTTTGGGGTCCGAAATGAAGGGGTGACATTTATGAAAAACGAACAGGGTTTTTAACAAATATTTTATGAGAAATCTTTAATTATTATTAATATAAATGTAAAGATTTGAGCATCTTCTTTTTGAAAATAGTTGGAATGTTTTTCAAAAATCAGCTCGGGTTCAGATTAACAAATCAATTTTAAAAGAGAAAGAATTTAATTTTTAGGACAGATTCTAAGATTTTAATAGAAATATTATTAAATTGCGATATCAGAGGGGATTCATCCCCCAAGATCTTAGAATCTGTCCTAAAAATTAAATTCTTTCTCTATTAATATAAATGTTTAAATGTTTTAATTTATATAAATTAAAGGATAAAACTTTTCAAAAATTAATGTCCAAAAACATAAATGTGAAAAAGGGGCCAAGTTCGGTGCAAACGGCTTCGTCGACAAAAGGGTTGAGATATTAACAGGTCCCAAGTTCCATAGCAGTTGCTTAAATCATAGCTATAGGAATGTACGAGGATAAGTGAAAAATTACTTAGACTTTTCGTTCTACAACTTTATTAAACTAAGATAGGTGTACAACAGATACATTTTTATTCGATATAGTCTCCACCTTTAGCAAAGCCCTTGGTCCAGAGAGCCACAAACTTGGGGATGCCTTTTTGGGTTGGTCATGAAGCCACTTTTGCACCGCATCCCGAACGTCCATTGGGTTCGTCGTGGATAATGTGATAGGCAGAACCGTGACTAATGTTTAAAGAAGATATCCAACTAAAGTGTTTGTAGTATAAAATAGAACTAGCAAATCTAAATTTTAATATTAAATATCATCACGTTAAACGTAAGTTATTGACTATTATAACTTGCCAAATATCAAAGAAAATAACAAATTTTCTTTTAAATCTATTGAAGAACGTTGTTCATCCCTATAGCTATGAATTAAGCAACTGCTATGGAACTTGGTACCCGTTAATATCTCAACTCTTTTGTCGGCGAAATTGTTTGTACCGAACTTGGGCCCCCTTTTTCACATTTGTGTTTTTGGTCAGATAAATACTTTTATTAAAACATTTTTCTCACCCTTTTTTTTAACTATTTTAACGACTTTTGTGTGAAAATGGGCGTGGCACCCCGAATTTTTTTTTTCCTAGGCGAATGCCAAAAAGATTCTTATCAGATATTAACCCCCCCCCCCCCCCACACCACCGAAAAATCTTAGGTACGGTGAATTTAGATAAAAATAAATTTATTAAATATAGATAATCTGTTCAAGATATTTACAATTTGAAATGGATTCTGATCAATTTGAAGGCAAGAATGAACTTTTTCTATTTAAATATTTATTTTAAAACAATAATAGAAAATTAACAATGTTCAATATAGTTGACAATTAATTATTTAATAAATAAACAAAATCTTTTATTTATATTCCTTGATAAGTGCAAACTAACCTGTATAAATTGGATATTTTTGTTCCATGATTGAAATTTCAGCCATAATGGATATATTTTATCCTAGTTCGAACAAATATTTAAATGCATATAATATTGAATGGAATAGTCTTTTTTATTATTTAATAAGACTATATTGTTGAATTATAGTATACTCGAAATAAAAAATGTCAAATGTAGTTTCTTTCATTAATTGAATAAATCCGCCAGATGTCAGGGCAGTCAATGTAAAACTTCACTCCCAATTTTGAATCCATGCAATATTAAATACTCAGTGCTCTCGAAATTGAAGAATTTTGTTTTCCAATAAATTCAAATTCTCAAGGTACTCAGTAAAAAAAAAATCTTCATTTTTTTTTAATTTAATTTTATTCTTCGCTCCTTTTTTGAAAATTTCATCAAATACGATATGATAGGTTTTCACGTTAGTTATAAAATTTAACAATGGGGTTTTTATACACGGTATGAAAATACTCTCAATGTTTTGAAATGTTAGGGATGAGGCGCATCCACAGCATCCATGGACCGCACGCCACTGGTACACACTGTTTTATAATTATAATTATGAAAGTTTCTTTTTCCCCAGAGTAGTAGAATATCTACTCTTATTAAACGATCAAACATTGTATATATATTTATATATTTGTACCATTGTTCTATTTTGAAAACGGCTCTACCGATTTTGATGAAACCAACTCTATTAACAAGTTTTGAGGATGAGAAAACAATCTGGCTAGGTCTGGACCTCGACAATTTCATCTTAATTGATCTTTTCTTAATTAAAGTAATTATTTATAGATGAAAATCTCAATAAAAAAGTTCGTTTACATTTTTTTCAATTATCTTTTATTTATTAATTGGTTTTTTAATTTTAAAACCCACGAATACTGTATACCAAAGGAGGGTCCAGTGGGCGTGTACTAGTATATAATAGGTGAAGTAAAAAGTTCTGGGCCTTTTTCGTTAGATGGGTTTAATGAGTCATATCTCACGATGTATACGTCGTATGTGGTCATTCTTTTTTGCGATTTAAAGGTGACATAACTCTTTAAAAAAGTTATTTGACAGTTTTGTGTTTGGTGAAGCCAGTTGTGTGTTAGAGCGTTCCAAAATGAGGTAAAAAAAGAGAAAATTCGATACATTCTTCAGTACCACTACGACCAAGGGGGAAAAGCGGAGCAGACGGCTAAAAAAATTTGTGCTATTTATGGACCCAATACAGTATCGAATGCAACAGCAAAGTGATGGTTCCAACGATTCCGTTCTGGTAATATGGACGTCGAAGATGAGAAACGCTCTAGTAGGCCAATCGATAAAATCATGGAAATTGTCGAGTCGGACCAACATGTGATCACTTATTCCAGTGCCCAGGAACTGAAGATTAACCAGGAAATCTTTTGGAACCATTTGCATAAGGCTGGTCTCAAGAAGAAGCTCGATGTATGGATGACACACGAATTGACCAAAAAGAAACTTTTGGACCGAATTGAAGCCTGCGATTTTTTGCTGAAACGATGGCGATGGCGATGGGGATGGGGATGGTGACTGGCTATGAAAAATGGGTCACTTACGAGAACAGGCAAAAAAGATTGTGGTCCAAGCGCGGTGAGCCGGCCCAAACGATCGCCAAGCCCGGATAACGGCCAAGATGGTTTTACTGTGTGTTTGGTGGGATTGGAAGGGAATCATCCACTATGAGCTGCACCCATCGGGCCAATCACTCAATTGGGACCTATGCTGTCAACAACTGACCAGAGATGCGGCCAGAATTGGCCAAAAGGAAGGGTGTTGTGTTGCATCAAGGGGAGCCAGGCCGCACATATCGTTAACGACGCGCCAGAAGCTCCGAGAGCTTGGATGAGAGGTTATATCGCACCCGCCGTATAGCCCAGACCTGACATCAAGCGATTATCACATTTTCAAGAATTTGCAAAATTTCCTTGATAGTACAAAACTGTCCTCAAGAGAGGCTTGTGAAAATGAGCTGGTCAAGTTTTGCACCAATAGGGACGAGGACTTCTTCAATCGCAGAATTATAAGAATGCCTTCAAAAAGGACAAAAGCCATCGAACAAAACGGCGCATATTTGATCTAAGTCGGAAAATCATAACTTGGTTAATTTTATCGTCGAAATAAAGAGAAAAAAAGGCTCAGAACTTTTTACTTCGGGTCATTCCATGTCAACTCAACACACCCATTTTACTTCACCACTTTAGATTTTCTTGAAATTTGGTACACTGATATGCTGTGCTAATATGAATAAAAATACAAAATTTCAAATTTTTATCTTGAATAGTTTTTTTTATACGGCCTTGTGAAATTTTCAAAAAATCGCAAAAAAACCACGAACAAACAATTTTGAAACTGCTCTAAAAGCTGTCTTAATTGAGTTAGAGAGGTGGGACAGGTGTCATTTTGCAGCTTTTTTAATGCTCTTTTCAGAGACATACAACATGACATAGGTTGTAATAATTTTTTTTTTCAAAATATAAATCAAATTTTTGATTTTGATTTTTTCTAAAAAGTACCACTTTTAAAATTTTCAAAAAATTCTGTAAATAGATAGTACTTTCATAAACTACTATGCAAAGTATAATGATGGGATGGTAATGGGGTCTATGTTTAAAAAATTATTACTGACTCTTGTTTTTCATAAATACCCAGTTTTGACCAAATAATAATGATTTTAATGTAGTGAAACGACATTTTATGAAAAATCACTTTGTGTATATTAAACTATGGTTATGAAATAAACACTCTGTGCTAGTTAAATAACTGTTTAATAGTAGAGATTAATAATAGTCCTATAAATGCTTTCATGAAAAATATGAATGGATTGTACTTTAAATTAGTCTTATAAAAATATTAGTAAATACTAAGACAAATAAAACACCAACATTTTAAATAAAATTAAATCAATTTATGCTATGTCATGAAAAGTTAGATTAATGTTACATTAAATATTGTTGTAGGCTCAATAGTTAGATAACATGTGCTTACTATTGCAAACTATTGAGCCTACAACAATATTTATTGTAAATTAATCTAACTTTTCATGACATAGCATAAATTGATTTAATTTTATTTAAAATGTTGGTGTTTTATTTGTCTTAGTATTTACTAATATTTTTATAAGACTAATTTAAAGTACAATGCATTCATATTTTTCATGAAAGCATTTATTATAGGACTATTATTAATCTCTACTATTAAACACTTATTTAACTAGCGCAGAGTGTTTATTTCATAACCATAGTTTAATATACACAAAGTGATTTTTCATAAAATGTCGTTTCACTACATTAAAATCATTATTATTTGGTCAAAACTGGGTATTTATGAAAAACAAGAGTCAGTAATAATTTTTTAAACATAGACCCCATTACCATCCCATCATTATACTTTCCATAGTAGTTTATGAAAGTACTATCTATTTACAGAATTTTTTGAAAATTTTAAAAGTGGTACGCCACCAAGGAGGGAAGGAACGTGAGCGAGGGCTGGAGTAGGGAGTCGCGGAATTATTAGCCTACTAGACACGAACGGGTGAACCGCGATTGGAATTAAATTCAAATTGGATAAAAGTCGAACAAGCGCTTTCGCCAACTCTTTTATCCCTATGACCTCCAGAGACTGGAATTCGCTCCCTGCCACCATCTTTCCCGCGACTTATAACCTTCAGCTATTTAAGACCCGTATCCACAGATACCTTCGACCCCCGCCCAACCCATAAAATTCTTTCTTCTTCTTTTCACGATGGAGGGGCCAACCCAGGCCTTTAGGGGTTGCACCTTTTTGGTGTAACTCCTTCTCTCATCATTATCATAAAAAAAAATTAGGTGTACACCGTCTTTGGAATTACTTTGGAATTCATTAGATAATCTATTGTAATCTAGTGTCTTTTACTTGGAAATGAAAGTGGAAGTAGGTGTACACGAAATTAGGTCGCGGTTCACTCCTCGGGGTGAAAACCTAATTATTACTCCACCAAACAAGAATGAAATAAACACCGATTCTGAACATGTAAGGGGGACACCCTTGACCACCCACACAACACCACGGCCAGATCACGACGAACCAAACTGTGTTCTGTCGCTCCAGTTTTTCGGAATTTCGGGGACGCCCGAAACTCACTGAGGATTGCTGCTGGACAACTGCACCCCATCTCCTAAAGGAGAAAACAACGCTGCGTTCGAGACGTTCATCCTATCCCCGAAGACGCCCAGAAAAACGTCAGATAAGCCAATACTACCTCTTATTATGAACTTTAAACAAACTTTTACTATAAAGAATTTAAAAAAAAATTATTTAAAAGTTTTTTGTCGAGAGTAGCAGTATTTTTATAAATTGAAGGAGACAATAAAAGAGTGTGTCTTCTGCTGGAATTATTCATTTTTAATTTATTTATAAGGAGACTATAGTTTCAAGAGTTTTGCCCTCTTCATCAGTCTATTAGAATTGATTCACAGGAATTAATGTTATTATATTTCACTCATGAATCCTCGAGAATAATAATTTTTAATATATATATATAAATAAATATTCAAACATGTTAGAGAGTAAGACTTGTTTAATTTTCAACAAAAGAAGCATACAATATACACAACAGGGGAAGTACAAATAGTCTCACTAGATACAAAGGTTGAATCTAATTGACTGTTGGCCGTCAGAGATCAGATTCAACATTTTCGAATTTAATTGCCTTATAATTAGATGGGCAACCCCATTTATCTGTTGGCCATTTCTGATTTTTATTTAATTTAGTTATTTAAAATAGAAGCAATTTCTAGGAGTGGATTTTCAAATGTTTGTTGAAATTAGACTTATCTGAGAAACGCTTATTGCAGTGATCACAGACGAAAAGCTTTTCGGGTGTATGAATGAGTGAATGGCTTTCTAGATGAGCTTTCTGTGAAAAACCCTTATCGCAGTGATCACAGACGAAAGGCTTTACGCTTGTATGAATACGTAAATGGTTTTGGAAAGATCTTTTTTGTGTAAACCCCTTCTCGCAGTGATCACAGACGAAAGGCTTTTTGGCTGCATGAATTAATAGATGCGTTTTGAGAATACCCTTATGTGAGAAACACTTCTCGCAGTGATTACAGACGAAAGGCTTTTCGCCTGTATGAAAAAGTAAATGCTTTTTGAGATCACCTTTTCGCGAGAAACCCTTGTGGCAGTGATAGCAGAGGAAAGGCTTTTCGGCTGTATGAACAATTAAATGGCTTTTGACTTCAGCTTTTCGCAAGAAACGCTTATCACATTGATCACAGACGAAAGGCTTTTCGTCTGTATGAACAATTAAATGGCCTTTGAGACTACTCTTGTTAAAGAAACGCTTCTCGCAGTGATCACAGACGTAAGGCTTTTCGCCTGTATGAATAAGTAAATGGCTTTTAAGAATACTCTCATTTGAGAAACGCTTATCACAGTAAACACAGACGAAAACTGTATGAATTAGTAAATGGCTTTTGAGATTACTCTTATCTGAGAAACGCTTATCACAGTGAACACAGACGAAAGGCTTTTCGCGAGTATGAATTAATAAATGACTGTTGAGAATATTCTTATTTGAAAAGCGTTCATCACATTGGTGACAACTATATAGTATTTTTTCATAATGATTTAATAAATGTTTGCCAATATTATTTTGACAAGAGACACTTTTGATACAATCATCACTCCTGTTTGTCTTGCTATTAGAATGAGTTCCCAAACATTGATTAGTTTGTTTTGATTTAAAATCATCTAGATCGTTAGGACAGGGTAAAGACTGTTTGACTTCATGAAATGGATTATGAACGCTTATTTTAGAAGCCTTCTTTTTCTGGGTCATGGCAATATGAGGTTCCGGGTTGGTCTCATCATTGTAATTCAGATGACTTGTGAACAGTACTTCTTCTGTATGGCCTTCCTGAAAATGGCTTTGGAATTCAGACAATGATAGGAATCCACACAAACATTCCTCACAGAAATAATCTTCAGTGTTTTCATTCTTAATTTCATTATCTGGAAAAAAATAAATGTATAGATGAATTTAGAGCTTGAAATTAAATATAGAGCAGTAAAGTTTTTGTAGTTTTGGTATTTTTATAATTAATACAACAAGTGAGTGTTTTATTTTTGAAGAATTACATGGAATCAAGGGCGGATCCAGGGGGGGGCGACCCCCCCCCCATAGAAGGCCCGTGCCTGACAAAAAAAATTGTAAAAAAAAACATTTATTTTTTTTTTAAATTTTAAAATTGAAAATAAAGTGTGGGCAAATTGGTCTACGAGTAAACAAATATACACATAATATGTGGACCATTAGAAAGATAGAAATGCAAAAACTGGGTCGGGGGTGGGGATGGATGTGGTGGGTGAGGTGCAGTTGTGGGGGTCCTGGGGTGGGAGGGGCGGAGTGGGGGTTCAGTGTTGTGGGCGAGGTGTATGGTTTCGGGAGGGGGGTGGGGGATCAGGGGTTACCGAGCATCGCTCGGTGCCTCCAGGTACTAATTTAATAATTTTGCGACACTGTTCTGAGACATTCCAGTGTGTATCGAAAGAATTCCAGTTCCGATTTCGTTATTTTGGCCTTTTAAGTTTCTTCCTAGCCTTTACATTTCCTGTTTGTTTTGTTTTTGTTTTTTTTAAATAGATTTACAACAAATTATTTATTTAATAATTAAAAGTAAGAGCAGGTGGGGTGGATGGTATAAATAGTAAAGTATTAAAATGCTTAGTTAGAGATATAAGTGGACCACTGGAACACATATTTAATCTGTGTATATCTGAAGGAAATTGGCCCAAGGCCTTAAAAGCAGCTGAAGTCATTCCTGTATACAAAAATGGTGATAAACATGTACCTACTAATTATAGACCGATACCTATCTCTTATTTCAAACATAGCTAAGGTATTTGAAAAAATTATTTATAATAAACTTACTAATTTTTTAAGTATGTGTAATGTTCTCTCTGATGCCCAGTTTGGTTGGATTCGTGAAGGGTAGGGGTACTAATGATGCACTGGCTTTTGTAACAAACTTTATATATACCAATATTGATGTTGATAGTCCAACTGCAATTGCTTTCTTAGATCTTGCGAAAGCATTCGATACGGTGAACCATGAAATACTATTGTCTAAACTTGATTCATATGGTATAAGAGGTGTAACTAATGACCTACTAAAGAGTTATTTGACAAATAGAAGTCAAACAGTTAAATCTAATAATTGCTATAGTAGGGCTCATGTAATAAGAACTGGAGTTCCTCAGGGTACTACTCTTGGCCCCCTACTTTTCATTGTCTATATTAATGACATCTTTAATATTTTGCCTGAAAATTCTTTGGTGTCATATGCTGACGACACGGCTGTCTTGTGTTCGGGAAAAACTTGGGAAGAGGTAGCTACAGTGATGACAGGTTGGCTGAGCAGGCTTGGTACATGGATGAAAGTGAATCAACTGTCACTTAATACTGATAAAACGACTTTCATGACTTTTGGCTGTTATCAAGATAGTATACCTGTTGATATTAAATTGTATATTGATAGGAAAGAAATAAAAAGAGTTGACTATTGTAAATATTTGGGTATCTATATAGATTGTCATATGAGATGGAACCATCACATAAAGCAAATTATCAAGAAAACCAGATATATAAATTTTGTTTTACATAAGTTATGTGCAATATTGGATCCAAAGGCTATGAGGATGATTTATCAGGCTCTGTTTGAGAGTATAATTAACTATGGTATAATTGCGTGGGGGGGAGCATATGATAATGCAATGAAACCACTTATCACTATACTGACTAGACTTATTAAAAAAATTAAGGTACAACCTGTCCTGGCTATTGATGAATCATTTATTGTTAACTCAGTTGTTTATTATTATGATGTGTGTAAGATTATGTATAATGAACATAGTGGCAGAACTAGACATAGATCAATTGTCCTACCAAAGATAAATAAGTCAATTGCCCAAAAAAATGCCTATTTTGTGGCAATTAAATATTTTAACAAACTCCCAAATGATCAAAAAAATCTGTCGTGTGACAAAAAATTATTGAGAAAAAAATTGGTTAATTGGATTGGATCATTGTGATTTCACCCTTTGATATGTTTGTAATTAACTAATGTGAACTAATGTTGAACAATGTACACCATATTTCAACTATAGTAATTCTTTGTAAAATTAAATAATTGTTATATATATGATATATAATATAAGATAGATATAAGATTTTAATCCGGTCCTATGTACAGTTGACTTGTCAACTCTATAGGACATGACATAATGAATGTTGTGTATTTTTCTGGATAAATAAATAAAAATAAATAATTGTTAAAAATAATTATTAAGATTTTTTTTATTTGATGTCGAATAAAAAAAAAGTTTTAATAAAAGTTGTTCAGTTTTTTTTGTAGATTCAGAATATGTAGAGAAACATATCGGTTTCTATTTAAAAAACAGAACTTGACCTCGAAATATCCTTGAAAGCTCGTTCTAGGTCGACAAACAATAGCGTAGTTTAGTTTCCCCTTCGATATAAATAAACTTTTATTTGAAACTAGTTTTCATAAAATGCAGTGTTTTTGAGTTATTAGACTGTCTCAAGACAAAAAACTCACCCGGTATATATCCCAAGAAAAACACATGAGTAAAAAAAGGCCAAGTTGGATTAATAAAAACCGTTTATTCATCTGTTTCTATGATTAGGTATAGTTATGTAATTTACTCTGTATTATTTATATTGATGAAAAAAATAAATTTCTAAATAAAAATATAAAAAGTTAACCTATATACTAACCTTTATAAATTTGATGTTTGGGATCATTTACAATCATATTGTTATCAACAATCTGAAAGGTATCCATTATTCTTATATAAATATATTAAAATATCTTATCTTATTTAAATAAAAGAATAAGTGAAAGAAAGAAATTATTATTACTTTGACAAACGAATTAAAATCTAAAATGGAGAGCATAGATAAAAAAGATACAGAGAGGAGAGTTATCAATATTAATATAGTAGAAGTAGGTTCGAGCAGTGTTGCCAACGATTGAATTTATAAATCCACTAGTTCGGTCTTCCAAATAATTTCCGATCCTAGCAGATCTAGCGGTAGACTCAAAAAGTGAACAATTCCTCCCACAAGAAACTGCACGGAGAGTAATTTTTCTTTGTGATTTAAATGCACTTCTTCACAAATTTTTTTACTAAATAAACTTTTTAGCTTTAATAATAATAATAATACTCGATGATGAATAAAAATAATATGGTATTAAAAAAAATATTAATAAATTAGAAAACTGCAATACAAAATATTTTTAATTACAAAAACAAATTTACATTGTGCATATTATTAATTTATGTTATTAAATATAGGATTCCAGCAATTTTTATAGCTAGGTATTTATTTATTGAACAAAAGTTTTCCGTCAGTAGTCGTCGCAGCTTTTGCTATTTCTTTTTTTTTTGGCTTTTTCGGCCTTTCAAGCCATAAGTCATTTACGATACTGATTTACGGTTTTTAAATTTTGTCTCTACCCCGGGGGTCGGGATGTAGCCGGATGCCTCTAGAGTTTCGGATTCGAACCCGGGTCCACTTTTTCTTTTATTTAAAATATAAATATACAATAATATAAAAAAGAAAAATATTTACTTATTGATTGTTTTATAATTAAAAAAATAGAAATCTTTAAAAACAATCTAAAAACGTTTACAATGATATATAACAAGAAATAAACAGGATATCTACTAAAGAAATTTTTAGAAACTTTTTAAAATTTAAAATACTAAGTAGGACAACGACTTCACTAACTAAATCCCCTATAATAGTCGTTTAGGGATTCTAAGTTAAACTAAAATAAAGAGTGCGCGCTATATTTAAATTTAATTTTCAAAATATAATACAAGAGACTAGAAAAGAAGATACGACAGACAGCCAAGAGCCAACAGTAATTTTGTTAATGTTGACAATGTATTGATCATAGAGGAATTTTGTTTAAAAAAATGAATTTAACTTGATTTGTAAAAAAAAGCCAGATATTCGGCCAGAAATGTTTGAAAAAAGCCAGATTTCCCGCTAGCCGCCAGATGAGATTTCTTCAAGCTAGATGGAGTAAAAATTAGCCAGATCTAGCGGGAAAACCGCTAAATTGGCAACACTGGGTTCGAGGGCAGGGCAACCAGTGTTGCCAACAGAGTTAATTAAACTTGTATGCATTAGAGATTAGATAATTGTGTTGAAGAGGAATTTTCTATTATATCTTTTATTTGGAAATTATTAAATAGTTTTTAGGTAATATCTATCCATTTTTCGCCTTGAATTGATCCGGCAACTCTGTACCAAAAAGGCTATTTTCTCGACCCTAGAGATATCTAGCGGTGAACCATCAGAGTAAATTGGGAATCAAATTTTCAAATAAAATCAGTGTCAGGGTTAGTTATTGTTAGAGGTCCTATAAAGTTAGAGTTTGGCTAATGGCTCTTGTGGTTTCTGACTGAGCAGACAAGTTTTGAAAAAATCCCCATAAGGAATACATTGAGGTTAGGTATTCTATTTTTTTTTTAATTTAATTGCCCTGAGCGAAACTTATATTCCTTCAGGTATATAATAAGGGCCGCTCTAAAGTTAAAAAATAATTTAACCACGGTCTCGATACAGTAAGGTTATTAATATTTATAACTATAAGAATATATTTATATTCATCAAGGAGGAGACACGCTCTTTGATTTACACTTAAATTTGATTTGTCCGATCTGTGTATTCATCCGGCCTGCTTTATAATTAACCTTGGCTATAATTTTTTAAAAATAAACTAAAATGATGGACTGCCAATGCTGTAAAATTACGAATATTATGCAAAAAGAGAACAAGATAGCACCATCATTTCAACACTGGGCACAAGTTTTCGTTCGAAAACACAACAGTTTTAAATTTAAAACCAAATTGGCTTAAACGGAATATCAGTGAGATGTATTTTATAAAAAGGAACGAAACAGTAAACTTCAGAACAGATGTGGATAATTTGAATATCATATATAGTCACTTATTTGAATTAGGACAATAATGTAATTAGATAATGAAATGTATATTTTATATAATAAAATAGGTAAAAAAGGAAAAAAAAATATTTAAAAAAGTGAATTTTTTGTCAGATTCATGAGTTGACCGAAGAGGTCGTTGAGTTGCTGGATTAAATATTAAAAATAAATACTTCTTAATAAGATATATGATAGTACATAATAAATAAAAATTTCTTTGTTCAATTTGATTCTTTTAATTATTTTGACAGGAAACAATTAGGTACATTGATTTAAAAAGTTTGTTTTAAAATTGAGTGAATTGTAAAGATACTGTTTGAAAATGGTTTTTCTCTTAGTTAAAACTCTAGACAAATAATTTTAATAAATGAGCCACTATAGAAGTTGCAAACCAGCAACGAAACATTTGGCGTATTTAAATAAAAACTTGTATTTAATTTCAAGTCATGTCGAACTCCCTACCCAATTCCTTTAATTATTTATAATCATGTAAGGGAGGGGTTAGTTTTTTCATTGGTGTTAATATTCATACTAGTTTTTGAGCTAGCTCGTCCACAAAAATTTGGTAACGCACAGACTAACTAGCTAACAGACATTTTGACAAAACAATTGTTATCTAGAAAAATATAATTTTTTCCAATGTTCATTTATTAGGGCTTTTTTGTAGACCGAAATGCCATGGTTTACTAAAAGGATAAAGTAAAAAGGTTCTTTCGTGTACAAGAAAATAAAAAAAATGTCTTCATATTAGGTAGAAAATTATATATTTGTCTATTTATTCAATACATCTTAATAATTTTTATAAATGTTAATGAGAATGTAAATAATTTATAATTGAAGAGGAATTTCTTAAGGTAGCTAAATCAAGTGGAGTCCTTCCCCACTTATCTTTTATTGTTCTATCCGCCCCCCTTTGAATTAGTAATTTCACAAGATCCAAATGATTTCCATCAACTGCATAATGAAGGGGTGTCTCTCTATTTATATTTAGGCAATTTATATCCGCCCCTTTATCCAAAAGCAAATTGACTATAGGGACATGGCCTCTAGAACATGCCAAGATAAGAGGAGTATGCTTAGATTTATTCTTTGGATCTACTATTGCTGATTTTGATAATAAATATTTAATAATTTCTAAATGGCCTTCATAGGATGCATAATGCAGGGGGGTGCCTTCAGTTTGAACATGTTTTTTATTTAAATTGGAAGGATCCTTAAAAAAATAGAATTTGACCCCCTTTAGAGATCCTTTTACTGCAGCTTTCCAAATATTTTCAGTTCCATCGTTATCCAATGGACCTTCTTCCGTATTTAAATTTATTTTACTATTTAATTCGTCCATCTGAAATTAAATAAATAAATAAGCTTAGTGTGTTTCAAATTACGACTTCGACCCAAGGGCGGATCCAGGAGGAGCCCCCCCCCCCCCCATAGCGTACTTCCAAATCGCCCAGCCCCAGTCATATTCAAATTTCGTAGTAACAAAATTTGCCACCAGTACAGGAGGCAGACGTATCGTCTGAGCACCAATCACAGAGCGATATGAATTTTAGTTCATTTATTATTTTTGAGGGCCTAAAAACCACGGAAATTTTGGACTTTTTTCAGATTTTCGTTTATAAATCGAAAACCATGCGTCTGACAGAAAATTTAATTCTTATCAAAATGAAAGTGCATAAAATTTCACACCGGATATCAACTTAAAAGTTAGAATCAATACAGCCGTTTTGCCACAATTGATCTTCAAAGAAAGGCAATTTTTACCAATTTGGCGGAAAAGTGGATTATGCTTATTAGGTGGTCACAAGAAACCACTCTTCGAATTTTGGTGCTGACCATCTAATAGTTGCCAAATGGCAAAAAAATGAGATTTTCAAAGTTTCATCTTAATTAGACAACGGTATCGGATCATGTCATGTCTTTGAAAATGCTGAATATCTTCAAATCTAAAAGTTTTAACAAAAAAGCGGCTCTTAGTTGAGTTAAAACTTAAAGCCAATAAAATTTCTTAGAAAATGAGACAAGAATCAAGTGGTTTTCATTTTATGAATGAAAAACTGCAATTTTTTTGCAGTTTTTCAAAAAATTCAACCTCATTGTGGCACGGGCTGTTGTTCAATTAAAATGAAACTTTGCCAATTTAATCCTTTAGCCAATTGGCAACTATTATGGTAGCTGTCAGCACCGCAAAAATCCGAAGTGTGGTTTGTTGTGACCACCTAACAACCATAATTGAATTTTCCGCCAAAATTGCCTATATTTGACGATCAATTGCGGTTAAACGGCTGAACCGATTTTAACTTTATTCGTTCTATTTTATTTATTCTTTAACGTTATGGTCTTTCATTTTGGTAAGAGTGAAATTTTCGGTAGATATCATGGTTTTCGAGTTATAAGGAAAAATCCAAAATTTTCGTGGTTTTTAGGCCCTCAAAAATTTAGCACCAGCCAGAAACCGTCGGTAACTAATATAGCTCTTATTTTTATTAAAATTATTTCCATCTTGTTCATATTTATTGGCCAGCGCGGCCATCGGGTATAAGTGTAATATATTTCTTGTAAATAAACATTAATTAATTGAATTTCCTACTAAAATAAAAATATTGTTATATTCTTTTTAATATCGCCCCCACCCGACCCCCATAAAAAATTCCTGGATCCGCCCTTGCTTCGACCCTAGTATAAATTCCTCCTTAATATTTAACTAGATAAATAAATAAATACTTTACCATTTTCTTTAAAGTTTCAATTTCATTTTTCATTGAATGGATATTGTTTCCTATTGGAATAATTTTATCCATTAGCTAAAAAAATAAATAAATAGAGAATCGATAACAATAATTGAATTGATTTATAAATAAATAAATACTGTACATTTTCCTTTAAAGTTTCAATTTCATTTTTTATTGAATTCGTTTCAATTTTCGTCTCATCCTTGATCTAATTAAAGAAAAATATATAATGAAAAATTAAATTAATTATTCATTCAAATAAATAACTAAATAAATCTTACCTTCTTGTACAATTTGTCATTTTCTTTTTTTATCATATTTTCTATTTGTTTCATTAAATTATTTTTTTCTTCAGTTTCTTTTTTCAAACTCCCCTTTGTACGCTTCAAATAAATAAATAAATAAGTATTTAATTATTATTATATTGATTACGAACTAAACTAATTCCCACCTGCAATTCTTTAAATAATAGTTCACTTTTCATTTTATAAATAACCATTTCTCTTTCAGCTCGCAATTTTCGTGAATAATATTTCATCAAGATTTGACCCAAGCTTTCAGACATTATTAATTTATTTGTGAATAAGATTATTTATATTTAATAAGAAAATACTCAATTGAGAACGCAATTGCAACGAGAATCTCTTCAAGGATATGACCTTTGTTCGAGGCTATTAGTAGGTTTTGATCAGAGAGTATAGAGAGGTGCAACTCAATGTTAAAAGGCGGTTCCAATTTTTATGGTGACGTCATAAGCCGGCAGCCATTAGTCGGGAAATAGCATTGGTATTAGGAATCCATGGCCGTCGATTATTATACTATATATAATATAAGAGCCTAGATTAATTTGTAACAACGCTCAGAGAATGCTGCCGACAGGGAGCGCTGATGCCGTCGGTATATTTGCGGCAAATTTGAAATATAATTGTAATTGTAATTTGAAATGAAAGACTCCAATTGATTTTAAATTAAAAAACATTAAATATATTGATAATTATTCCCCCACCCCTCACCACTCAAAAATTAAATATTCAATTTGCTTTTCTTTGCGCACAGAAAAATAAATTAATCACATCTTATTTGATTTATATTTTATATATTATTTGTTTATTTTTTAATAATTTGCCACTTTTTTATAATTTTTTAAAAATCTAAATTTTGTTATTCTTATTTTTGGATTTTTACAAAATTGAACGACTTAAGACACGCATGCCAGAGTTTCTCATGGCAATACTGGAGGGAGCAGCCTGTCATATCACACAAACAACACCTGATCTCTTTTAAATATTTGGAGCCTTATATCCATTATCGAATTTTAAAAAATGATATAATATAATTATCCTCCTCCCACGATCCCACTTATTTAAATAAATCTATTTCCACACAAAAAATATCACAATGCTGTAGATTATAGAAAAAAAAATACTTCCAGATTCATATCTAGAGCCTCATTTCTGTAGCTGTGTCAGGACGAAAATGAGGCGAAACTTTTAAGAGACTATGTATTTTCGGGAGTTTACGGGTATACATTTGGAGTGTGGTGTTTTAAGAGGAATACAATTTTTGGACCGAGACGCTGCCCGCCAGGACACCAGCTCGGAGGGCCGATCTTCGAGGGCGTGCCGAAGGCACGCACGAAAAGCTCGTTATTAATAGTATTATTATTATTAGGAATAAAATTGAAAAAAAACATCTATAACAAATTAAAAAAAAATCTTGTCATGATGTCTTGCTGGATATCTGAAAAAAAATATATATATGTATATATTAAAGAAACATAACAAGAAATTATAATTGAAAAGTTTTTATTTTGCCGAGAGTACTTACTCTAGCATTAACTTTTTGCTAGTATTGTCGCGAAACAACTACCTTAAAGAATGACATTTTTAACACAGTAAATATTTATAGTAAAATTAAATCGAACTTTCTTTTAGTAAATTGCTGTCGTTTTTAACGACGTGAAATTTATTGCAACTTGTTAAATTATATTTCTCATATAATATAGCTTTCTCAAAGTCACAACACTTAATTGTGATTTATCACATGTCCACACTTTATTTACGGTGGAAAAACGCGTTCCGTAGCAGCACAAGTTCCTGACAAGGACAGCTCGTATTCCTCTATTTTTAATGCATTTTTTCCAAAATTCGGGACTTAAAACGACGCGGGTCGCGGGGAAAATTGCTTAAAAGCTGGACGTCTGATCATCTTATTTTATATGCGAATAAACCACCTAAAAGGTTCAAAAAAACCTCCATTTAAAAAATGCGCCCCTGAACTTGCCCCTATTTTATCCAAGCTATTCCAACTCTCTTACGAATCGGGCATATTCCCCAAAAGCTGGAAAATAGCCAGAGTCACACCTATTCCTAAAAAAGGAGACTCTTCACAAATCTCTAATTACAGACCTATCCCGATCACCTCTCTTCTTTCCAAAATAATGGAATTGATTATAAACCAACACGTCCTTCATCACTTAGAAAATAATAAAATAATTCACGATAGGGAATATGGATTTAGACAAAATCGTTCCACAGGCCACATCTTAACCTATGTCACCCACACCTGGAACAAAACTCTAGAAGCCGGAAAAGAAATCCTCGCTATACCCCTTGATATCTCCAAATCTTTTGACCAGGTTTGGCACAAAAATCTTCTTGCCAAACTGACAGCCTTTGGATTCACACCAACACTTCACAAATGGATAGAAAGCTTTCTGACAAACCGAAGTATAAAAGTTGTGGTGGATGGAATATCATCTGAATCGTTCTCCACAAACGCTGGTGTTCCCCAAGGCTCTGTAATCTCCTCCACACTCTTCCTAATTTATATAAACGACCTTATCGATCAAACGTCAAACCCCACTCATTGTTACGCCGACGATAGCACTCTGCACGGCAAACCCTCACTCCCGAATAATCGAATCAATGTTGCCTCCTCAATCACTCTCGACCTAGACAAACTGAATAAATGGGGCTCTCAAAATTTAGTTAACTTTAATACAAACAAGACTCAATGTTGTTTAATTTCTAGGCGCGAAAATAAAAATTTCCCTGATATTCACTTCGATTCGAATACCCAGAAAATGTGTGACAGCCTATCCATGTCGGGCGTCTCTGTCGCATCTGACCTGTCTTTGAACACATCTCCTCTGTGGCGAAATCTGCAGCAAGGAAGATTGGCTTCTTATTCAGGTCCAAGCAATTTTACAAACCCCCACAACTTCTCACCATCTACAAGGCTCAAATCCGGCCCTGTCTCGAATACGGCTCTCATCTATGGAGAGGAGCCTCTAAATATTCTCTTGCTACCCTGGATGCAATTCAGAAACGAGCCGTCAGGCTAATTGACGATTCTACCCTCACCGACTCCCTCGACTCGCTAGCTCATCGAAGAAATGTCTCTGCCCTTTCCCTTTTCTATAGATACTATCACGGCAGGTGCTAAAATCAATAATTCCCCCAAAGCATGCTTTCCACGCTAAAAATCATATTAATTATTACAAAATTGTTAATTGATAATAAATAAGAACATTCCAAAAGATAATTTTGTCATTTCTGTCAATTAATTTCATTATTGTCGTTTTATGAGATTTTGACTCGGCGTAAATTTATTTAAAACTATGTATATTAATTTTCAGATTTTCGTGCACTTGTTATATGATTATTGAAATTTTTGACTTTGAACTTACCATACTTCCAGTCACTCAGCCATTTTAGATTGTGAACGCTAAAAATATATATAAGATATTTTTTTTTTCATTCGTGAGATTTTTTTACTTTATTTTAATATTTCATTTTACGATAAAAATAGTTATTTAAATTTTCTATAATTTTTATCTCAAGATTTTTTTCTAAAGCTAATAAATTGAGACTTATAGCACTTCAAAGTAATTATCCAAATTTTCTCGTTTCTATGTTAATTTATTTCAAAATTTTACTTTTTTTTTATTTTTATTGCATAATATTAATCTAAATTAAATTATTTTCATCCTATATTACATAAACTAGTTGAACCCGCATTTGGACGTCTATGGGGTCATAAACGGAAGAGTTGATAGCCATATTAATTGCTTTATTTTAAAACAGCAAACGCCCTGTTAAAAATATAGTAAAAAAATAAATATTATGTTATTAGGTGGATGGAAAAATAATTGTAATGATTAAGAATCAAATTTACCGCCTAGTCTGAACTAATTTTAAATTCAAAAAAATTCTCGAATTTTCACGACTAATATCTATTTCCAAAATATCAATTTAAAGAAATTATATTTATTTAAATGAGATAAGTATTAAAAAAAATTTAAGTATTTGTTGAAAGATGGCATGAAATCAATGAAATAATAATAATAAAAAAAATAATAATCAGTAGTAGCAATATTACCATTTATATTGATGTATTACCGTGAGATAAAAAGTAACTAAAAACAATATTAAATTTTCTTTTTAATTGACCAATATATCAAATAACAGAAAAAAGATTTTGAATATTGTCAAAAGAATAAATAAACGTTATAACAAAACCAAGTTTTAGTTTATTATATAATATTATATGTTTATATCAAATATAAATATTTATGAACATGTTTCGGTCATTTATCAAAGATATTAATAGATAAGTTTATATTGCAGCAGAAGGTTTTGTCCCTGGAGGTCGAACCCAAGCACTAGTATGCTTTCCGGGCAACTAGTCCAGACCCTTGAGACACCTTACCTCCAAGCATGCACTATATAACGAAACCTAAATGACCAAAACATGTTCATAAAATTAATTTGATCCACGTCACAAGTTGATTTTGAGAAGCAAACCTCAATCTTTCTTTTCAAAATAGATACTCAATTCTTTACATAAATATTTATATTTGATACAATCAGAAAATAAACTCATTGGTTTTTCTTTACAAAATATATGGGAATTAATATAAACAAAAATAAATAACTTACTGTATAACAAAGTCATTTGCTTTTGTTAATTCCTATATACATATATATATATGTTATTAGTAGTTTTTCGGGTTTCTCCGCATGGATTTGTGAGGTTTTCTCGACGTTTCGGCTCCTATTTGGAAGCCATTTTCAAAGCAAACTATCCCATCTCTTGAAAATGGCTCCAAAAGTTGGACCGAAACGTCGAGAAACCTCACAAATCCATGCGGTGAAACCCGAAAAACCACTAATAACATAGAACCCATGGCGGAAACCTCAATGAACATATATATATATATATTGTAAATGATCTTAAAAAAATATACAAAAATCAGATATAATATATATATTATATAGGTTTTCAACTTCAAATTCGGACTTTCCCATATCAAATTCAGAATTTTAAAAATCAAAATCTGACTTTTTCAAATAAAATTCAGAATTTCTATAAAACCATGGATATTTTACATATCAAATTATATCTTTTTACCAGAAAACATTTCCTGAGAGTACAAAATGCTAATCTTGAGAGGTTTTAGTTAATGAGCCGAAAATTGATACGCAAATATCTTAGAATGCACCAAATTTTAGCTTTTTACATGAAAATGTTTCATGAGAGTTAAATTAAATTAAATTTTTTCTTAACTATAACTTTTTTCTATTTTTTCAACTGTTTATTAGTAAATTCTGAATTTGATTTGAAAAAGTTTGATTTTGATTTTTAAAATTCTGAATTTGGTTTGAAACATCCTGAATTTGATATGGAAAAGTTCGAATTAGAAGTTCAAAACCTATATATTTATTTGATTGTCAACTCCCCGAATAAAAATAGCAGTATCCTTAATTTTTCTGTAACATCATTGAGTGTTTCAGAAATATGGGTCGCTACGCCCTTAATTCTGCGTGCAATAGTTTGATGAGTGAAAGCTGAAATTTTCTCCTGAGCAATTTCTTCTACTGCAGCCATCAAACATACTGAATTTGATACGGAAAATTCTGACTTGGTTTTTAAAATTCTGAATTTGATATGGAAAATTACGCACTTGATTTTTAAAATCTCGAATTTGTTATGGAAAAGTCCGAATTTGAAGTTAAAAACTAATATATATAAAAAAATAACTTTATTATACTATGGCAGATGATTTTTGTATATTTTTAAACCTTGACAATGTTTAGTTAATAAATGAAAACTTGGTTTAGTTATAACGTTTGTTATTAATTTTTTTTTTACCATATATTCAAGATCTTTTTACTGTAACTAAAAATTTGGCCACTAAATTTAAGCCGCAATTATTTTTTCACCAAATCTATTATTACGGAAATGGAAATTGAGAGAGAGAGACGGGGAAAAATGATTTCCACAATTTATTTTATGGTTTTACAATTAAACACAGTAGTCGAGTCGAGTGTGTGTGCAGGATCTTACACATCTAGAAATAGATTTACACGCGGGTTGCGGACCCAAACGGCTCATTTTTCTTTCTCTTTCCTTCTTTATACATACATATATATAAATATATACGCTTAAGTATACATATATATTTATAAAGTAAGAATGTGACATTAAAATTTTAGATACACAATAACAATATGTGTTGTGACTGTACATAATATTTCTGTTTTAGAGTTGTTCAGTTTGGATTTTCTCTCAAATAAAGAATTGTTATTTTTAACCTTTTGAATCATGTT
Source organism: Forficula auricularia (assembly GCA_024734495.1). Classification (NCBI taxonomy): domain Eukaryota; kingdom Metazoa; phylum Arthropoda; class Insecta; order Dermaptera; family Forficulidae; genus Forficula; species Forficula auricularia. The sequence goes on along the minus strand of JALMQS010000083.1, from coordinate 9,430,860 downwards.
ATTCAAGTTTTGTTATTTTAATATAGAATCTTTAAGGTCTTTAAGGTTTTTATTTAACTCCTCAGTTTGTGATATATAATATTAATAAATTCATTTCATATAATAATAATAATACTAATAAAAATTATAATAATAATTATTATTAATAAACAAAAAATAATAGAAATAACAAAATATGTTATTTTAATGATTGAATGATAAATATATATGGATATACAGGAATGAGCAATACTAAGTTTCAATTAGTAATTGAAATATAAGATAGCAATTAGGTACAATTATTGTAATTGGTAACTTGAAACCAGCTAAATAAAGCAAGGACATGCATATTATTAGCGTTTTTATTGCTTTTGATTTTAAGTCTATAAAATTTTTTTACAATTTAAAAAATCTGGCGTGATTTAACACACTCAATGTGATTTTACTATACATTTTTTTGGCAAGCTGATTGGCAGCAGTGATAATAATCAAAATTTGATTTTTTTATAATTATACATTTTATTATTTTTATATCATTATTGCTAATATCAGTCATGATTGATATAAATGTCAAAAAGTGAGGTTAAGAAAAAAAAGTTCCCGTCATAATCTAACCGACCAATAAGGTGCGGCGTATTAAATTGACGTATCTCATTGGATGAATAAAGAATTACCCGTCTGGTTTCGATTCAACAATTTATTGATTGTTTTTATTACGTAATCGAAATACATATTTGAATCTTATATATCAGTTTCAGTATGTAATTGGTATCTTATATTTGATTATAGTTTTTTATATAATTAGTATTTTCTATCTCGTTACTAAAACATTGTATCTTGTTCATTCCTGGATATATGGTAATATAAAAAAATGTATATAATATATATATATCTTACATTGAGTCAATGTGGAGTTAATAAAAAAAAAATTAAAATATTAAAAATAAAAATAATATATAAAAAATATTAATAAAAATATAAAATAATAAAATAAAAAAAATTATATAATCAAAAAATATATAAATATATAAACTAATTATTATTATAATTAATAAAGAAGAAAAAGAGTAAAGTGAGTGTAGTATTACTAATAATAATATTAGTTAATGTGAAAGACTGTTTGGTCCAGAATCGAAAAAGATATGTTTTAAGAGTTCTTTTTTTGTTTTTTTTTCTTATTTTTTTTTGTTTGTTTGTTTTTGTTTAATATATATCTACAAGGTGGCTCAGAATCAATACAAAAATAAGCCATTTAATTTTTTTTTATATTTTTTTTTATTTATTTAATTCTTTTCCTATTCTTTTTATCGTATTGTTTGTGTGTCTTCTTCTGTTTTTCCTTTGATTTGATTTTAAATAATGTTGTTCTTCATCTATAAAAAATCTAACAAATTAAAAATGATGCTAGAATGCAATTTGGAACTTGATAATGAAAGGGAGGGGGGTTCAATGGGATCATGGTTTGTAGAGTAGACAGGTTGGCCCCAATAATGTCACGCGATGCCCTATCAAAATATAACAAGGGTGTATGTATTATTACAATGAGGTTAGTGTAGTCCGGGCTAGGTTTGTTTTTTGTACATAATTTTGATGTTTACAAACTGTTATCAATCTTTGATGAGATCATTTCGTGAATGATTAATTTTCAATAGTCATCTATTAGTTTTTGTTCTTTTTCCTATATTTTAATTAAAATAACCAATCTTTGGATAACTTAAAATATAACCTAATATAATAGTTGATATATCTTCTAAATGAAATGATATATAAATTAATGTTATAATAATATATAAGTATAGTTTTTCTTATTAACCTAAAATTTTTAATAAACAAAAGTGAATATATCAACTGATATATATATGGCATTTTGACTCATTTCACTTCAGTTTTCATAGTCACAGACTAAAAAAAACTGATTTGATAGCTAAAAACAGCCATCTGAGAGTCGCAATAATGAAAATAAAAAAAATTCACAGTCACTAACAGTCACAGGGTCAAAAAACAACATTTTGACTAAATAACAGTCGAAATTCGGTCTGTTTTGAATTTATTGCCGTAAAATAATTTAATGCCTTTTTCCTCCAGATGACAGTCGAAAAAAACTCGATGTTATTATAATATTAGGGACTCTCTCCCTGCCAAATTATAAATTTCTCCGCTGTATGTCTAGACGACCCGGAAAGCAGAGATTAAAGGAGAAATATTGGCCTTGGTTTCTAATAGTCATGATTGAAATAAATGTCAAAAAGTGAGGTTAAGAAAATAAACAAAAAACAAACTTCCGCCAAAATCTAACAGACCAATAAGGTGCGACATATTAAATCGACTTATCTCATTGGATGAATAAAGAATTACCAGTCTAGAGAATGGGGGTAAATAATACTAGTATGTCCAAAAAACTGGCTATTATGGCTTCTCTCCCTGCCAGGGAAGTCGGCCTTGGCTTATGAACCAACCTGTCTACTTTAATATCCTTGATGTGGGATTGGGGAAGGAAGTCAGACTCTCACTCACAATCCACACCCTTATCTAAGAGTTCAAACTAATTTATCTTATTTTTATTAGTGATTTTTATATATATAATATATATTTATATATAGATTTTTGTTTTTGTTTGTTTTTTTATAATTAGATTTCAAGGAATTTTTTAACAGCAACATACAATATGAGCGGGAAAATGCTAATAGATTTTTTTTTCATTTAATGGTATTTTTTATTAATAATATAATATAATATTTATACCACAACATGGGGCAGGAGATTTTTTTTACTACATTCAAAGAATGAAACATGCAACAATATTGGGTTTTTATTTTTTTAATAATGCTTTTTTTATGTTATAACTAAGTTGTAGTACTAAATATCCTAATATTTTTTTTTTATTTATCAACAGAATAGCCACCTATTATTGGCAGCCGGAAATAGAGACATTATAATACTTATTATATATATACATATACATGTTTTTTTTTTAATATTATTTTTTTTTACTTAATATGTATGTATGTAGTATTATGTTATGAGTTAAATACGAATTGGGGTTGGTTAGCCGTTCCTCTCCCTCTCGAAGACGACGTCGATTTCCAGTTCGCTCTTCCTACTCTCCTCCTTCTCTTCTTTAGGATTGAAATTATATATGGGTGAAAAGGGCTTGGGATTTCGGAGTGTGTTCTTATAAATTTTTTTGTTAATATATATATGTATATATAAATGCTTAAGAAAGGTTATTTTCTTTATTAGTACTTTTTAAAATAAATCATATTATGCACTGTTTAATTTAGTTATCAAAAAAATATTTACAAATATACACAAACATATATACACGATGTTTCGATCAGAACATTTGTGATCATTTTCAGACAGCTGACGTAGTTTATTAGATTTATGCTATATGGAGAAATTATTAACCTGCCCGGGCTTCTTAGAAATTGTGAAATTATGAATTAAAATAATAAATATAAATGTTGTTTAAATCACACATAATTAATTATAATTTAGTACACATTAACAACAGATAATACAATATATGTAAATACAACGTTTCGATCGACTTAGTTATTCTGTGCAGCCACTCCGATTTTAGGTTAACTGATTTAGTCACGCAATTGTCTAGCTTTATGTAGGCTGTGAATACAGTCCATCAAAATCTCCCTCATTACCCTGAGTTGTATGACTAGACTGTACTCGAACGTCATTGTCTAGCTTTATATAGCCTGAGTACAGTCAAGTCAAAAACTCACTTGTTGATCTCTGAGTTTGTCTGGACTGTATTCACACGCCATAGTCTAGCTTTATCTAGACTTTGAATACTGTACAGTCAAAAACTCCCATATTGCTCTGAGTTTTGTAAATGGACTGTTCTTTCTCGTTGTTCAGAGTTTTTGACGTACTCACGCGTCATTGTCTAGCATTATATAAGCTGTGAATACAGTCCAGGCATAAACACTCTCGTCCTAAGTTTTTGAATGAATTATATTCACAGCTTATATAAAACTAATACAATGAGGTAGCAAAATCAGTTAATCTAAAATCAGAGTGTGTACTCATACTTGAGAACGATCACATAATTAGCCGGTTTAAACGACGTAGTTATTTATATTGTATTATTTGTTGTTTGTGTTCAATAAATTAATTATGGGCGATTTAAACCTAAAATTTAAACCTTTAATTAAATTACCTAATCACAAAAATACAAGCTTTAATAGTTACATATCTAATATTTTTCAACGGATATTATTTTATGATATAGATACGTGTGATTATTGTATTACTTAATAATTTAAGTGTAGGGCCTCCACATCTCCCCTTATAGCCCTCCGATCCTCCCACTCAGGATCCGGTTGAGTGGCTCAGGGTGTGGCCACAGGAGAACGGTGAAATAATGTATCATATTTACCTTTTAATTAATTTAAAAAAAAAATTCTACTCACGATAAAATAAAAAAATTACATTTTTTATTGTTTTAACATTCTGATTTAAAAATGTCTGGGTTAGCAATTTCGAAAAGGTGCCAACACCGCCATTTAACCATTATTGAACTTTGAAATATCCGTATAGTCAGGTCTACATTGTTGATGACAATTCCCATCAGGCACCACGATTGGCGCTCAATTTAAAAATTTTTATACAAAAGATATTTTTTAAATCGTCTTTTGTAACAAATCACTTGATGCAGATGAAATGACGTGTATTTGGGCTTGTGTATATTTGCCAATATTTTTCTGATAAATATATTAAACAGCGCATGTTATTTATTAAAAAATAAGTTCTAATAAACTCCTCAACCATCAAAGTTTTAATCAATTTATAGTTTATTCCTTAGACCATAAAAGCCTAGGCTTTTATGGTCTAAGGGTTATTCTCTTGGTTTTATTTTTTATTTTATTACATTATTCATTTGAGTGCATTTATTTATTTATTATCAATAAATTTAAAATTATGAATGTAGTATTCATTTGTTTTTCTCTCGGTCAAATAAGATTTTTGTGTTTTGATATCTATATTATTATTATTATTTATTTGTTTTTTGAATTATATACTCGGGTAGAGGGAATAAAGCTTACTTGACAGTAGAGAAATTTTGTGTAGGATTTTGGTTGGAGGCCACCCAGGAACTGAACACATCTCTGCGAATCAAAAATCAAAAGAATAAATCTAGTGAAAAGGGTTTTTAATTTAATTTTAATTTTTTATTTTATTTTTTATTTTTGAGTCTGTAGCAAATCATAAGACGAGATAGTGTAAGGGGGGCCCACGTGGGTAGCAGCCATCGCATCTGCAGGATCACGACAAACACAAATACACACACACATTCAAAAATAAGAATTAAATTAGAATAATAAAAAGGTTTAAAAAAAAATGATAAAGGTATCGAAAAATGGCTACACATATTTTTAGAATAAAAAAATTGACATGCTTTATTATTAATCGTATGTTTCCTATATTTGATTCAATCGCGAATCGAATGCAGGTGATTTTTGTCAAATATTAAGTGAAAATAATATCTGAACTTAGATATTTCTAACTTGAAATAATGAAGTTAAATAAATTTATATTTTTCTCATTAATATATCAAAGAATAATTAACATATTAACGAGAATTGTTTTGATCGCGCTTTTTAAACAAGAAATATATTCGCGAGACTACTGCTGGTTGAAACTATTGGAGTCTGCTGAGTCTCAAGTCTGGACCAAGAGAGAATGAAAAAGATATGATCCATTTAGCTATAATCCAACGTCATTATTGCGTTTAGCCCGCATGACACTTGGATGGATCACCAAATGAATTTGAAATCTGTTATATATTCAATCTCGCAGTCCAGAGCGCCCGATCTGTTAGCACGTATGTTAGGTGCTTGCTATTAATTAATCGTTTGTTTCCTATATTTCCGATATATATCTTGTTTAAAAAGCCCGATCAAAACAATTCTCGTTAATATGTTAATTATTCTTTAATATATTATGAAAGATTTCAATTTGCCGATGGTAATAGTTTCAAATTTACTAGAAAATCATAAGATGGTGTCATCTATTAAATCCGATGGAATGGAATATTTTTAATTATATGTCAGAGGGGTTGTTTTTATATTAATAAGAAAATTATAAATTTATTTAACTTCATTATTTCAAGTTAGAAATATATAAGTTCAGATATTATTTTCACTTAATATTTGACAAAAATCACCTGCATTCGATTCGCGATTGAATCAAATATAGGAAACATACGATTAATTAATAGCAAGCACCTAACATACGTGCTAACAGATCGGGCGCTCTGGACTAGGAGATTGAATATATAACATCTTAGATTTCAAATTCATTTGGTGATCCATCCAAGTGTCATGCGGGCTAAACGCAAAATGACGTTGGATTATAGCTAAATGGATCATATCTTTTTCATTCTCCCTTGGTTCAGACTTAAGACTCAGCAGACTCCAATAGCTTCAACCACCAGTAGTCTCGCGATATATATCTTGTTTAAAAAGGGCGATCAAAACAATTCTCGTTAATATGTTAATTATTCTTTAATATATTAATGAGAAAATTATAAATTTGCTTTATTATTATTTTAAATATTTTTTTTTTTTTTTTTTTTTTAATAAACTAATAGAGATATCGAAATATTTTATTTCTATTAGAAAAAATGGAATCTTGGATTCTTTTAGTGACGCCTTTTTAGCTATCAAATATTTAAGTAAATGGTGTTTGGTTCAGCTGGGTTCAAGGACCATTCATTAGTTCGCCCGTAATGGGCATATCCTAACCGAAAAAATGAGCTGTCTATCTAAATCTATCTAGAGCGTACTGATATGATTTATACTTAGCTCCATAAAAATAATAATAAATATAGTTAAATGAATACATTTAAAATACTATTGAAAATGATTTTTTTTTCATTAATCTGCAAGGAAATAATTTTTAAAAAATGTCGATATCTCTATTAGTTTATTTATTATTATAGAAAATATGTGGAACCACTCTTCGGATTCCTTAAACAAAAAAATAAATAAATGTGCATAGAAACGTTATATATATATTTTATATAAATTAAAAAAAAAGTTTCTTTTGCAATTTATAAAATAGGTATATAAAACAGGCAACATTAACATTTGAATGAATGAATTAGGCATGCTACCCCTTTAGAGCCCCTCACTACATAAATTATTTTTTCACTCTGAATATATACATACATAATATATTTAAATTTTAAAAACTAAAATTAATTATTTGAAAATATACATGTTAAGTTGGGGTTCATTAATAAATGTTGCGCTCTCTATTTTAGATTAATGAACTCAAAAGGTCCCTGTACACTGAAGTCCTTTTGGTTGAGTTTCGCAAGCCCTTTCTATCGATTCCCTACAGGGAGATAGGAAGTGGGCATTTGGCTAGAAAAGTGTCGCCTGCCTACGTCATCGCTGACTCACAGTCCGCCATCTTGAGGCGATCAAAAAATTGAGATTTCCATATGGTCCTATACTAAAATATATTTAATTTTACCTTCGATTTGCAAAATTATAAGGTCTCCTAAATAAAAAAAATTAATAAAAGAACTATTTTAAATTATAGTTTTTTGATTTTTACAGATATCTAGTAAATTGAAATTAAAATGAGGAAATATAAATTTTTTTGTTTGATGACAAAATATTCTTAAAAGCTCAAAACATTCTTAATTAAAGCGGTATAAATTATTTTACTAACAAAAATAGAAATAAAAACCCCTCTAATAAAGTATATAGATATTAGACTGGTCGTTAAAAATTACATTTAACCCCTAAAAAGCTTTGATGAAAACAGGCGGAATCTATGGGGCGTAGCCCCATGGTCAACAAGATGCCAGCCAAAAGCGGGCTTCGCTAGTATTTTAAGGGACTATTTAAACGAATGACTATTCAAGCCTTTTTAAGGGATTAATAATTATAAAATAAGAGGCTAAAAATCTACACTCTAATACTAATAATAAATTATTCGTATTTTTTTCTACTAATGAAATACTATTTTATTATCGGTTGGGTTGAACTGAATCAAAATTCGATTATAAGATTCTACCCAGACAGAAGAATGAAGTTAAATAAATCTACATAAAAAATAAATGAAGACAAACAGCTAGTGTTTTATCGAACTGGCAATTACTTTGAGATCTATTCTCAACGAGAGATTGCCGATTAAATGCCGGTCGGAACTTATTTTAAAAAAAATTCATAATATACTATATATATAAAATTAACTCTAAATTATTTAATACAAATATTTGATTAATCTTAAAATGTATATTTTCAAATATTCAATCTATTTAAATACTAGATTAGAATAAAAAAATAAAAACAAAAGCTAGTTCCCAACAAGAAACGAATTTTTAAAACATAATTTATGAAATTTTTTTATAATATGAAATGAAAATTCACATCTCTTGTTGGGAAATAAATACCTTTTTTACTTTATTTAGAATAGTGTTTCAAAATTTCCCAAAAATTTAAGAAAAAAAAATAGAATTAATACTCCATTTATTGTAAGATTTTTTATATAGACTTTTAGTCCTGAACCCAATCAAATTTTTTATATCAAAATGAGGATTTGGGAAATTTTGAAATAATTAAATATATCTTTTCACTTACTTATTTTTCAATTAAAACTCCTATTCAATTCAAGATTTTACTAGATAGAAAATTGATTACACACAGTGATGGATTTACGCTTAGGCCCGTGAGCCTACGGTGGCAAAATTTTAGGGGCGAGAAAATTTAAAGAACAATTAAAATTTAAAAATCGATTTGGTTTAGTTTTCCAAATTTCAGTAATTGGTTTAGTTTTCCAAATTTCAGTAATGTATTTGAAATAATTATTAAAGTGTTGCCATATTATGCGTGCTATAACTCTAAAACGAATTTTTCTATTAGTCCAAGAGCTGGTGACACATTTTGACTACGGATTTGACCCAACTAGAAATAATGCGTAATAGTACCGTCTATGATAGTTGTACAAGGAATGGCCAGTCTGGCTGGCTGTAGCAGGTGGACCAGGTACTGCGCATGGTGTGAGTGCGGTAAAAAATACATATGTGTTAAAAAATATTTTTGACCCACAATGAAATTATAAAAATTATAATTTATAGTCAATTATAAACATAATATATTCACTCCAGACCATTTGAGTGGTGGAACGTGGAACCAGACCACCCCAAAGTGTATTTTTACAACATGAAAAAAATATTTGATGCTATTTTTTTCATGTTGTAAAAATACACTTTGAGGTGGTCTGGTTCCACGTTCCACCACTCAAATGGTCTGGATGAATATATTATGTTTATAATTGACTATAAATTATAATTTTTATAATTTCATTATGGGTCAAAAATATTTTTAACACGATATGTATTTTTCACCGAACTCTACACCATGCGCATTACCTGATCCTAACTTACCGAGCTAGACTGCATCTATACAACTATCATAGACAGTACTGTTGCATTATTTCTAGTTGGGTCAAATCCGTAGTCAAAATGTGTCGCCAGCTCTTGAACTATATGTCCAATCATGTAATTTGACCCCATGAGAAATTACAGATAAAATATTTCAAATAAATACAAATATTTTATATATTATATATATAAACAATCTAAAAACGTTTAATCAAATCCAAACGTTTCTGGAGAATTTCTCCCTTTATCAATGGAAATTTTCAAATGAAAAAAAAGTTGTTGTTTAGCGGGTTTTAAAATAATTTAAATTTCCTAATTTTAATCAATTTTATTTGTCATGAACTATTAGTGGGTTTTAAAATTATAAAAATCACGTCGGCGTAGTCGCGAAAACCGATTAATTTAGTATTTAATAAGTATACGGATCGTGAGTCAAGACTTTAGCGCCAGCTGGCGAGGAAAATGTAAGCTTTGGGGGATGATTTATTAACGTCCAGGATAAAGAAGCTCGCTCATTGACCCCTAGGCTCCGTGCACTCTTTTATCTATGATATGTACTATAATACAATATTTGCCCCAATTTCCCCAAATTATTTGAATAAATAAAGACAAGAGAGCGCTACTTTCGGCAGTAGTGCTGCCTCTATGTTTAACGCACGGTCTCTATAAATGTTTAATTTTTTAGAATCAATGTAAACAAAAAACTCTACTTAAATCAATTCATATTCTGTGTTATGAAATCTTGAATTCAAGTGGTTTTGAGTGAAATCTAAGCAAGTGAGTGACGTCAGCGGGAGGTAGGGAGGTAGGTAGGTGGTGTCTCACCTGCAGTGGCTGACCACACACTCATTGCTGCAATATTCATCCTCCCACTCGCTGTTGGTGATGGCCGCGTTGGGACACCCATGCCTGATGCAGGCGTTGCCTGGCCTCGGGCCCCCTGGGCCATGGGGTCCTGAAGGGCTCGCTAGGGCATGTGGGGGTGGCGGCTGCTCGCCGGGGCCCCCCTGAGGAGGGCCTACACCCCCCGGGGGACCACCGTAGCCACCTGGAGCACCTGCGGCTCCTCCGCTAGGCGGTACCGTCGGCTGCTGCTGCTGCTGACCGCCCCCACCGCCGCCTCCCATATGCGAAGTCATGCCGATTGGACCTCCCGGCTACAACAAACACAACACAACACAATCTATTAAAAACAACCACCAAACATTCAATCAATACAAAAATCGTTACCACTTTTCTACATAGGATCTATATACCAGACATTATTATTATAAAAGTAAATACCTACTATTGATTTTTCGAGACATAATTTATTTAGACCTATTTAATTATTTATCTATTCGAAATTACACAAACACTCTGAATAATCGTTGTTGTTAAATAAACAAAAACTGAAAGACTAATTTATTTATAAAGAGAAACAAAGAGGTTGTCCTCTGCTTGATGCAAATAAACAAATACATATATAATATATTATATACACTGTGGTGCAAAAAAAATTGGAACAGTCAGAAAAATTTCAGTTTTTTCAAATAATTTTCAGAAAAAACATATTTTATTTAAACTTTTAATACATTCTGTGATTGTACAAATATTTTAAAACATTTTTAGAGTGAAAACAATGTATTATTTTAATTTAAACCCTTTAAAATTAAATTTATTTAAACTAGCATACATTTTCAGGTTTGAAATCTGATCCCTTTATTGAATTGTATTAAATGATTATCGTCTAATATCGAATTAAATTGAATATTTGAATGTTTATCAGTTCGATTTGAATATCTCATCTTTTAATTTAATTTCATTTGAAATATTGTCCAAGCATAATGCCTCTAAAGACCGAGGAAGTAGCTCAAGCTGTAGCTCTAATAAATGATGGAAGATCGTATCTGTAGGTATGTCGCTCAACGACTTAAAGCATCGGTTGTAAGTATCCAGAGCTCTGTGGATAAAACGATATAGAGAAACAAACTGTTATGCCAGGAGACCATAAGGGATCTGGTCGAATTAGAGCTTCAAATGAGAGAGATGACCGATTCATACTATTACTAAGGTATTGAGGGATCGGCATACTGCATACAGCAGCTCAAATTCAACAGCACCTTCTACAAACTCGACAAGTCAACCTAAGTGTTTGGACTTAAAGAAGACGTCTCCGGGAATTAGGGTTGATGTCAACGAGACCAGCGACAGGCCCTCTTTTCTACCCAATCACCCAATCAATCGAAATGTTCCACTTTTTTGCACCACAGTGTATATACCAAATATATATTGATTTTATTTGAGTTTATAAATAGATTTGATTTAAATTAATTAAATATGAATCAATATATTAAGTATAATATAACATTTTTTATAAATACTTAAACTCTTTTTCACTATTATAAAGCAATTCTCGGTCCGATCCAATCACGACTGGCTGCCATTGTACTTTAAAATGGCTAACCGGATGATAATATTTATAATATTATATTCTTATTAATATAGTATAAAACTAACATATTTATATATTTGTAATTAGCTTAACATGTCTTTTAGAAACCGGAGATGAAAAATAATATTCAAAACACTATCTATGTAGTAATTTAATATTAGTTTATTAAATCATGAAAAGACAGACAGTTTCGGTTCTGTTTCGATTCATAAAAGCATCTTCAGTGCCCCTCTGAGAACAAAATAAGAGATATTAACAGACAATATTTATATAATATTTTAGATGTAAAATTATTTTCTTTTTTAAAAAGACTCATTGATTACAATTAGTAAATATTCAACCTGTGGGAGACATGTTATGATAAGGTGGAAAATGTAGTTATAATTAGCATGTTTTTATTTTAATCTATTACATACCTAGTTCAAGATCAAAACATACGACTCATGAAATTAGTTCAGCCATATTCTAAATTATTAAATGTAATCTGAGTCATTCAAATTTCACTTACAAAAGATATCTCACACATCAAAACATTTTAATACAGATAAGAGTATAAGTATCCTCTTCAAAATCAATTTATGTGGATAGCCAGCACACACACTCTACAAACTCTCATCAACATTAAGAAAAATATAATATACTAGTCAATTAATTAGGATCAATGTCCAGTCAATGAACTACAAAAACAATTATATTCTCGTCATATTTTTAAAAATTACACTATAAATAACCTCAACCTGTTTCATACCTATTTCTCTCTTGTCAATCATCTGGTCTACCCCCGAATAATGAAATTAATGAAAAAAAAGACCACTATATTGGCAAGAGAGAACGGGGTATGAAACAGGTTGAGTTATTTATAGTGTAATTTTTAAAAATATGACGAGAATGTAATTGTTTTTGTAGGTCATTGACTGGACATTGATCCTAGTTAATTGACTTCTTCTTCAATGTTGTAATCCTCTTTACAGAGGAGTCGTGACCCTCATTTCTTCCATATTCTAAGAGCCCTGTGTTCCCAATTGCAGGCCGCCAGCGTGGTCTGTTTCTGGCCATCGCCGTTGCAGCATGGAGCCTAATACCAAGTTGGGCCTTTATTTGTTACGCCCATCTTGCTGGTGTTCTGCCCCTTCTTCTTTTGCCTTCCACCTTGCCCTGGACGATGATTCCTTCCAAGCCTGAATCTGAGAGGATAAGGTGGCCGAAGTACTTGATCACTCTCTCGAGTACCATCCTAGAGAGACGCCGGTCCGCGTGGACTTCCTCTATAATTGACTTGTTAGTTCGGTGACCCGACCACGGGACTCTCAACATTCTCCTCCAACACCACATTTCGAAAGCATCAATCCGATCGCAGTTGTTCATCTTTAGGGTCCATGTTTCGGAGGCATAGAGTGCGACAGGGAAAACGAGAGTCTTGACAATAATGACTTTTGTATTAATTGTTATGTTTTTGTCCTGCCAGATCTTGGTCAGTCTGACCATTGCCAACCTCCCGAGTTGTAGCCGTCGGTTAATGTCTCCATCAGATCCTCCTTAGTTGGTAATTATGGATCCCAAGTATACGAAGTAGTCGACCACCTCATAACTAGCAAGTTGTTTAATGTCCGGCCTGTTGTTGTTTGCCCTGTCTACGATCATTAATTTGGTCTTCTTCTTGCTGAGAAGGAGCCCATATTCTTTGCTCACTGTTTCGAGGCGTTCCAAGAGTTGGATAGTTAAATGACTAGTATATTATATTTTTCTTAATGTTGATGAGAGTTTGTAGAGTGTGTCTGCTGGCTATCCACATAAATTAATTTTAAAGAGGATACTTATAATCATATCTGTATTAAAAAGTTGTGATGTGTGAGATATCTTTTGTGAGTGAAATTTGAATGACTCAGATTACATCTTAAAATTTAGAATATGGCCGAACTGATTTCATTGATTCGTAGGTTTTGATCTTGAATTAGGTATGTAATAAATTAAAATAAAAACATGCTAATTATAACTACATTTTCCATCCCATCATAACATGTCTCCCACAGGTTGAATATTTACTAATTGTAATCAATGAGTCTTTTTAAAAAAGAAAATAATTTTACATCTAAAATATTATATAAATATTGTCTGTTAATATCTCTTATTTTGTTCTCAGACGGGCACTGAAGATGCTTTTATGAAGCAAAACAGAACCATATATGTCTGTCTTTTCATGATTTAATAAACACATTATAATACTATATAGATAGTGTTTTGAATATTATTGTCCATCTCCAGTTTCTAAAAAATCTGTTAATCAAATTACAAATATATAAAATATATAAAGGAACTTGCCATATATAACGTTACAATAAACATATTTAGTTTATATTATATTATATTAGAATGAATTAATGAATTTAAAATTTAACAATATAATATTGCAATCTACTATATAATTAATTAAATCTTATTTATGTTTATTTACTAGATAGCGACCAAAAGAATCATGTTAGCCTTGAGCGATCTTGGAAGCCGAGAGTATTATGTTTTAATAAAGAGAAATCAATGAGGTTGTTCTCTGCTTGGTGTAAATAAACATACACACACATCTATATAAAGATTTAAAGAATATAAATATTTGTTTGACACTATACTTTCGAAAGTTTGACCTTCATTATCAGTCTATCAATTATAAATATTTTGAAATCGACAATAAAAGAGTCGTCTTCTGCTGGAATTATAAATTGTAATTATCCACATGAAAGATTTTAACCTTTCATTCATAAATTAATTCCTGTGAATCCATTGTAATAGACTGATGAAGATGGCAAAGCTCTCGAAACTATAGTCTCGTTATAAATAAATAAAATTTATAATTCCAGCAGAAGACACACTCTTTTATTGTCTCCTTCAATATATAAAAATTCTCCTACTCTCGGCAAAAAAACTTTCAATTTAATATAAATATTTTATCTGTTATTTTTCATGGATTCAAATACATAATTGAATGTTGTTCGTTTTATTGTAATAGTGAGCTGGTCACATAACAAACCTAATAGCGTTTGAGAGCGTAATGACCTTTTTTATATTATTACATAACTAAACAATAATAAAAATCTATATCAGTGTCTAAATAGCAAAATTGAATATATATATTATATATATACCATATATGAATTGCTCATTTAATAATATAAGTACCTGGCCACCGAGCAATGCTCGGTAAATTTTTGCTTCAGTTAAAAGCTATATATTAATCCCCGAACCCCCTGGACCGCGCCACTTCACCCCACCTCCTGCACCCCTCGACCACACCTACACCCCCACCCCACCCCAATACCGCCTCCCTGGAACCCCCCGTACCCCTACACCACTGCACCCTCCACATCTCCCCCACCGTCAACTCCACCCTCGCTTCAGCCACCTCACCCAGTTTTTGCATTTCAAGCCTTGTAGTGGCCCACAGATTATGTGTATATATGTATAGGTATATAAATAAATACCGTTTAATAGTTTTTTTTTAATTAAATAACAATTTTTGAGTTCATCAATTAAATTGCTAAATTCTAATATAGAAAAAATACGTTTGTGGGATTTAAAACTCGATTTTTAATCAATTAAATTGTCTAACTTTTAATATATATAATATTTGTAATGATCTATTAGTGGAATTTAAAATTAAAAAAACAATTAATAATTAAAAGGAAATTGAATAAAAATGTAAATATACATTTTTATAGAGACAACCACCTGTGAATAATTATTTCAATTAACAAAAAACCCATCAAAAACAACTTAGCCGAAGATGAGACCGTGACAGATTGAATCGCCAACACAAACCCCCCCTCCCCTAAACCGTGAATTTCATCCAAATCGTTAGAGCCGTTTTCGAGAACCTGGCTGAATATATATATATACAATTTTTGCTCGTTTAATAAGAGTAGATATATGTAAATGTTTATTTATACCAAGCAGAAGAAGATCTGATTAATTTCTCATAATAAATAAAACATTAAAATAAATAATTTGAATATAAAGTAAGTAGCAGAGTTAATATTTCTATAGAAAATCAAAAGATGATGTCATCTACTAAGTATATACGACCTATTGTGAATTATATGTTTTCTCGGAAGAATCGTATTCACCGGAATCATGTTAAATTCTCATTATTTAAAGATATAATTAAAAAAAAAAAAAATAGTAATAATTTATTTAAAAGCAACCAACTTGTTTGGAATAAAGGGCGGCTTGTTAAAATTCAATTAAATAGACAAATAAATAGAGTATTTATCTTATATTTAAATTTTGATTTAATATCATACTTATTTATCTTTGTCAAGCACTATTGAAAATTGTATTAGAATTAAGGTTATAATAATGAGTGAAAGATGACAACCAAGTTTTATTATTATATATGAGTTTTGTTATCGGTTTAGACAGTTAAATTAGTATCTGACATTCAAGGATAGCTATTATGCAACTACTCAGCATGGGAGTAGTTAGGGGGAGAGGGACAAAGGGGAGAGTCCCCCTCCCCCTTAGCAAATCGTATTTACATATAGTTTTTCTTTTTTGAAAATTAATTTCAGCACATAACTATAGTGTTTGTCAACCAAATTTAAAAATTAATGTGTTGTTTTATTAACAATAAAAGGCTTAACATTTCATCTAATAAAACCATATTTAATAAAACTAATATTTACTTAAATATAGAGGATTTGTTGTTTCACAAATTTAAAAATGTCGTTTCTGGGTCATTCCATATTAAGACATCCCAGGACATCATGTCACACACCACCTCAGATTTTGATGAAGATTTATATTTTTTATCTTCTCACATAGTTATAAAACTATACCAAATTTTATCTCTTTATCTCAACTGGTTCTTGTTGTAAGGGACTTGGAAATATTGGTAAAAAAAATCCGTTTTTGCCGTTTCCGAACCTCCGAAAAGAACTTGTACTTTCAATGAAAAATATTTCTAACTTTGACATTTATAGTGCAAATCTTATGAAAATTTGTAGTATTGTTGGGTGAACTGTGCCGATTCCAGAAAAAAATATGGCAACATTTTATGTTTATTTGTTTTATAAAAAAAAAAAAAATAATTTTTTAGCACGAAACGGTGTTTTACAAAATATTACAATTGATTTTATTCCTAAATATGTGCACATCTGTTATATATTAATATTAATCATATTCATTGAGAAGCCTGATGAAGCCAGAATAAAGTTGGCGAAACGTCGCCAAAATCAATGACAATTTTTTGATTTACACCTTCCTGTCCAAATACCTGCAAACGTACTTAATTACTTTGATAAAATATTTTTTTTTTATAAAACAAATAAATATAAAGTGTTGACATATTTTTTTGGAATCGGCACAGTCACTCAATAATACGTCAAATTTTCATTTGATTTGCACTATAAATGTCACTGGAATATTTGGGACACATAATGAGAAATAAAGAACGATATGGGCTCCTTCAGCTTGTACTACAGGGGAAGGTAATGGGAAGGAGAGGACCGGGCAGAAGACGCATCTCTTGGCTTAAAAACAGAAGAACTTGGTTTGCTACTTCCACTACGGGTCTATTTAGAGCCTCAGTAAACAAAATTATAATTGCCAGAATGATCGCCAACGTCTGGTAACGGACAGGCACTAGAAGAAGAAGAATAAATGTCAAAGATACAAATATTTTCATTGAAAGTACAAGTTCTTTTCAGAGGTTCGGATACGGCAAAAACGGCTATTTTGCTGATATTTCAAGAGATCAAATTTGGTACACTTTCATGACTATGTGAGAACATAAAAAAATATAAAGTCTCATCGAAATCCGAGGTGGTGGGTGACAAATTTGATTTTTCCTGGATGATTTGGTGTGGAATGACCTTTCTGTCAATTTTCAAATTCATTATATCTCAGTAATTATTAAATAAATCTTATATAAATATGATAAAACTATATATCTCTAAAAATTTACATTGTATATAAGTAAAATTGAGTGGATATTGATGAGGCAGTCCAAAAAAAAGAAGATAATTTATACTATCTTTCCATTCATAAATCGACGTTTCGGAGGCTATTCCCTCCTTCTTCAGGGCCTTGAAAAACCAGTGAAGGAAATCCAATGGGACATTCCCCTCTGTCTCCTCTTTCAGTGGCAGTAACAATAATATATTGTATTTCATTCTCAGCAGAATACTTACTACATTATAATTCTGCTGAGAATGAGCTACATTATTGTTGTTACTGCCACTGAAAGAGGAGACAGAGGGAATGTCCCATTGGATTTCCTTCACTGACTTTTCAAAACCCTGAAGAAGGAGGGAATAGCCTCAGAAACGTCGGTTTATGAATAAAAAGATAGTATAAATTATCTTATTTTTTTGAACTGCCTCATCAATATTATTATATATTTAAACATTCAATACAATTTTTTACTAAGTGTGGGGTATATGAACACAATTTCTTTTTGTTTATGTTTTATAGTTTTAACCTGTGGCTTGGGCTGTTGCTGTGGCGGTCTTTGAGATTGCTGGTGCTGTTGATGTTGATGCAACGAATGCTGTGCTTGAGGAGGTGCTGGCGGCGAAGGAACTGTTGTCGGCGGCGAATAAGCCGTAGCTGCTGCGTACCCTCCGGGAGCTCCACCACTCCCGTACCCCCCGTAACCACTGTACAGATTCGGCTCACCTTCTCCGGCTCCCTATACGACAAACAAACAAACCAATTCATTCACCATTAATAAGCTTATACTATTAACTAGTATAATTTCTACGGAATCGGTTTCTCGAAAACGGCTTTAACGATTTTCAGGATCTCATCTTCGGGTAACTTTAATTTGATTGGATTTTTCTTAATTAAACAAATTATTAACAGTTGAGTGTGTTAATAATTTTTCAATTTCATTTTATTAATTATTATTATTTTTTTTAACTCACTAGCTTATTACAAATATATTATCATTTCCGTCCATAGTTTAGTTTTATAATTTGAAAGTTTATATTGGGAATAACGGGAGCACAAAAAACTTGTCCTTATTTTCCCAATATAAACTTTCAAATTATTACAAATATTATTTTACTATATGTTTACATGCATATCTTTTGATCTAGACACACACGGCACACACACACGGCCCACACACACACACTATACTACATACTACTTTAATGGAGGCCTAGGAGCAGAGTTGCAAGCAACCGGGAAACTCATTACCATCCATATTATTTAAGCTAACTTGTTTAGAACAAGTGACGTTGATGATGATTTAAGATCCATAATCAATTTATTTTGCAATAGCGATGAGAGTTCTTAGCCGTCCTGAAGGGAGCGTTACCATGTGTCACCGCGTGGAAGACGCACATGGGCAGTGTGTCAGCCAAGTTCGGAAAAACGGGCGACGCACCGGCCATGTGTATATTTACATGAACCATTTCAAGCAACTTTCGACCCCCCCCCCCATAACAAAAAAACTATTAGACTTACACGCTTGAAATTTTGCATGCCTAATAAGACCCACTAGAACACCTAGAATCTCAAGTTTCATGGATCAAACTATTATAGTTCTTGAGTTATTAAGCTCTGAAAAGTGCCATTTTTAACACTGACTGACATATCAAAAACCTAAAGTACTTCCGCTGATCCTAGAATACTGAAATTTGGCATACTGGTAGAGTTTGGGCTACGATTAAAGGAAAAAATCGAAAAAGTGAAACTTTCCTTTTTCAGGACCTAAAATGAAGGGGTGATATTTATTATAGACTTAATTAACATATAGTGAAAATACAATCAAGCTAGAATTCTGAAATTCGGCATACTGGTAAAGCTTGGCACATTAATAAAGGAGAAAATTGAAAAACCGAAACTTTCCCTTCTTTGGGATCCGAAATGAAGGGGTGAAATTTATGCAAAACCGACCGGGTTTTTAACAGATATTTTATGAGAAATATTTAATCATTATTCATATAAATGTTTAAATGTAATTATTTGGATAAATTAAAGGATAAAACTTTTCAAAAATTAATGATATCTGACCAAGAACATAAATGTGAAAAAGGGGCCAAGTTCGGTACAAACGTCTTTTTCACATTTATGTTTTTGGACAGATAATAATTATACATTTTCCTTTATTTAGAATAGAATATAAAGGGCTGGATTGTGTGAAAGTAATTGGTTGTATTGTTAATATTTACGTTTTTTTATTCCAATAATAATAATTACAAGCTTCAAATATAATAATTAATTGCTTTTTTAATTTTAAAATTCAATAATAATTCATAACAAATAGTATTATATTTATATTAAAATTAGGAAATTTAATTAATTTGAGGTATTTTATATATAAATAAAAATAAATATATTACCTTAGAGACGAGACTGGCTCTATATGCTGCTAAAGCCTTCAAATACTCTTTCTTAGCTGCTTCTGTTTTCTTCTTGTAAACCTAAAAATAAAAATATAATTAGAAGTGGATTAAATATATATTCAAACGACTCCCAATCAATCACAAATCCAAAGATCGAAAATAATTTTTCCTTTAACCCGGGGCGCAATCACAATGAGGCCGCGTCGAAAGACAATCTATCTACTCTTATTAAACGAGCAAAAATTGTATATATATTTATTTATTTGTATATTTGTATGTTTGTTCTATTTTGAAAACGGCTCTACCGATTTTGATGAAATCAACTCTATTAACAAGTTTTGAGGATGCGAAAACCATCTGGCTAGGTCTGGACCTCGACAAATTTCATCTTAATTGATCTTTTCTTAATTAAAGTAATTATTTATAGATGAAAATCTCAATAAAAAAGTTTGTTTACATTTTTTCAATTATCTTTTATTTTTAATTGTTTTTTAATTTTAAAACCCACGAATACTTTATAGCAAATATTAATATATTATATTAAAAATAGGAATTTTTTTTTAATTAACAGGTGGATTCATAACAAAACAAGTGTGTTTACAAATAAAGTGGTTGAAATGGATTTTTTTATATAACTTGGAAACAAATCTTATTTAATTTTATGTTTTTATTTCAGATCATATACGATTATTTTTTTTATTATTATTTTCCTTTTTATTTTTTTATAATGTTTATCAATATGAACGAATGTGGGTAAATTGGTGTACGAGTAAACAAATAGACACATAATATGTAGACCATTAGAAAGTTAGAAATGCAAAAACTGGGTGCGGTAGGTGGGAGGTGGGGTGCAGTTGTGGGGATCCATCAGGGCTGGGGTGGGGGTACAGTGGTGGGGGCGAGGTGCGTCGTTTCGGGGGGGGGGGGTCTAGGGGGCGTGTACAATATATATTTTTATTTTTTTAAATTTGGTTACCGTGCATCGCTCGATGGCTCCAGGTACTATATATTTATCTAACGTATATAAGGATTTCCACTAGGGGCGCTGGTATGGTAGACTTATTTGCTTTTCGCCGTATTACATAAATTTTAATATAAATGTATTTGAATGTAATGATTAAATGAATAAATGCGATTTAGTAAACTATATTTTGTATTTTCTTTTTTAGTGATTATATTTTTTGTGTTTATTGACATCACAGACCAAAGAGGTTCAGGGACAATGTTTACCGGAAGTCAGGAAGTAATTTATAAAAAAAAGAAAATATACCTATATCTTGTATATATTTTTTCGGAATAAAAAGCATAGTAATGGTATAATTTTGTTTGGTAATATTTGTTTTTATTTCTTTTTCATTTTCTTAATATCCATAATTTCTCCGCTGAGTTTTTATCTTTCTTACTTTTTCTCTCTACCCATCTCTCTTTTTTCTTTTTTTTTCTCTTCTTTCGCATAGTTTTCTTTTACGTCTGTAAAGAAGGAATGTTTCTTTCTTTCTTTTATTATCTTCTGAATAAGAAATGAGTTCAAATAGATTACTATTGCGAAAAAGGGGATGCTTTCCATTTTAATATACGCACACACACACACACAAATATATTATAAAACGAAGAGTAGATACATTTACTGTTTTTCTTCTTGCTTTCTAAAGGTATAGTCTATATTATTTATTGCAAATTGTTTTTCGCTTTTATTAGTATTATTATTTTGTTTGTTTTATTTTCATTTACATGTAGGTATATATAATAAGTTAAGTATTCAAATGGCATACTCGAAAAATGCAATTTTTCAAATCTTCGAATGCCAGTGTTTTAAATTAATTCGATTTAATTTTATTCAAATATAATAACTTTAAAAAATTTCAAAAAAAAGTTCATAAAATAGCTTGCCTTTTTTACTTTAACATAGTGTATGGTCAAGTATTGTAATCGTGCATGAAAAAACTGTTTTTTTTGTTTCTTTTTTGAAATATCTCAAAAACGGCTGAAACAATTTTGATTAAAAAAATTGAGCGAAACCATGGCATTCCGCTCTACAAAAAAGCTCTAATAAGTAAACATCGAAAAAATTATATTTTTAGAGATAATAATTGTTTTGTCAAAATGTCTGTTAGTTAGTCTGTCTGGTTGTCTGGTTGTTAGTTAGTCTGTGCGTTACCAAATTTTTGTGGACGAGCTAGCTCAAAAACTAGTGTGAATATCGAAACCAAATTTCACACGTAGTTTTGGTGCATTGAGATTAAGAGCTGATTAGATTTTGGTGCATATCACCCAAAATTAAGGGGGGGGGGGTGAGGGAGGAGTTAAAAATTAAAAATCTAGGCCATTTGAGCAAACTCAACCAAATTTTGTATACATAATCAGTGGGATCCCAGAAGTCTAAAAATGCAAAAACTAACCGTCCAAAAAAAGGGGGGGAGGGGGTCAAAAAAATGAAAATCTTGGCCATTTACCAAACTCAACCAAGTTTTATATACATAATCAGTGGGACCCGAGAAGTTTAAAAATGCAAAAACTAACAGCCCAAAATGGGGTGGGGTCAAAAAAATGAAAATCTTGGCCATTTACCAAACTCAACCAAATTTTGTATACATAATCAACTAACCCCCCTCCCCTATATGATTATAAATAATTTTATTAAATATTGAATATAAGTAAGGGGCGAGGTTGTATGATAAAGTCAAGCGGATGGCCACATCAGAACACGTCAGCTTATTTTCATTATGTAATTTCATCTTTAAGACAATCTGTGTATCATTGTATATATTAAAAATTCATTTATATGGTATGTAGAATATAATTCTTTTAAGTTTCATTTTTTAAAGCAACTATTTTTCGAAACATTTTCATTGAAAAAGAGAGAATTTTTCTTAACTGTGAATTTTAAATAAACGTTTTATACAATAATTGCATTCATTTAAGCCTACATAATTATGTTTTTCTTTAAATTATTTTTCAATTAGCCCTTAGTCGTGATGGATTTGAAATTTATAATATTGTTAATAAAATCGGTGGGTAAAAAAAAAGTAGGTACTTTCTTTTAGTTTGATAAAATATAGAAGAAGAAAACATTTATTTTTTCGAAAAGACGTAAGGCTATTAGTGTGGCTCGATTAATTACGACATGCTGTGTCATTAAACGTAATGGGAAATCGATGGAGCCGCCATTAGGCCATCATAAGTTATAACTTAGTCGATATATATTTTTATATATATAAGTTAAAGGGAGAGGACTAGAGGGTTATCCGTACACGTTGTCAAGCCCGATAGAAAAAAGAAAGCAACGATGTTAATTATATTTACTTTGGAAAAATTGCCGCCACCCCCCCCCCCCCAGCCCACCCTTTTTCTTTTTTATTAGATATAAAAAAAAATGTAATTTATTATTTTTATGGCAGTGTATTATTTTCTTGTAGATATTATTAATTATATTTCATGATTTATATTGTATATTAGGGATTTTTTTTTATTTATAAAAAGAATGTTTTATTTGTTCTTCTAATACTCGGTACCCACGGCAGTTCGAAAACTTTAAGAGCTCCTCTCTCAACTATTATGTATCACATACAACGGCTAGTTAAGGTGATTTAGAGTTAAATAAACTGACGTGTTCTGATGTGGCCATCCATTTGACTTTACCATACAACCTGGCACCTCACTTATATTCAACATTTAATAAAATTATTTATAATCATGTAGGGGGGGTTAGTTTTTGCATTTTTAGACTTCTGGGGGTCCACTGATTATGTATACAAAATTTGGTTGAATTTGCTCAAACGGCCTAGATTTTTAATTTTTAACTCCTCCCCTCCCTTAATTTTGGGTCGATATGCACCAAAATCTAATCAGCTCTTGATCTCAATGCAGCAAAACTACGTGTGAAATTTGGTTTTGGTATTCACACTAGTTTCTGAGCTAGATCATCCACAAAAATTTGGTAACGCACAGACTAACAGACATTTTGACAAAAATATAATTTTTTCGATGATCACTTATTATGGCTTTTTGGTAGACCGAAATGCCCTGGTTTCGCCCAATTTTTTTAATCAAAATAGTTTCAGCCGTTTTTGAGATATTTCGAAAAAGATAAGAAAAAAAAACAACACTTTTTTCATGCACGATTACAATACTTGACCATACCTCCCTGTATGGTAAAGTAAAAAAATTGATTCCATATAAACTGCTCACAAATTGAAATGGACCACTTACAAAAATTCACATTTTTTAATGGTAATTAATTGTTAGACTTGTCAGTGGAGTAGCGAACCTAACTGGCGCCCGGGGCATGACACTTTATTGGCGCCCCCCCCCCCAGAAACACATATAGTAATATATTATATCTAGGGGCGCATCGGGCCGCCGGGATACCGGGAAATCTCCCGGTGGGACCGACAAATAAATAAATAAGTAAAAATAAGAATAAAAAATACCTATCAATCATTTTAGTTTACATTACCTAAATTATTTTTATACTTTTTTTTATACTAGTATATGTATTAAATTTAGCCCCGCTTGGGTATAGCTATGTCGTAGGAGGCGACTAATAGGGAAAGGGTAGATGGGACTCTTCAGCCTTGATCGGCTACCAGCCTAGGGGAAAAAACCCTAAACAAATTAAGAGTGAAGCCTCTTTAGGCGCTTTTGGGTGAAACTTGAATCTCCTGTGCTGGCAGCTTCTGCATTCTGACTGATTCCAGACGTATTGTGCAACTTCCCTTTGGACAATGTCAGCTCGAACGAGAGGGGGGTATCGGAACTGGATAGCTTTTACTTCCATAGATAGAGCCAAGACAGAGGTATTTTTCTCAGGATAGCTCTTTGAGGCAGAAACGTCTTATTTCTTTGTGTGTGATGTATGTACACATAGAATGGTTTTCCCAGAAACAATCCTTTGTCACGTGTTTATCTACTCTTTTCATAAGCTATTCATAGAGCAGTATTGTAGTATCCTTGGAATTTGCTAGTGGATATTTGCAAATTTCAATCTTCGTTGTAAACGAAGCGGGATGTGATGTATGCAGAATCATCACACAGTAACTACTCTGATGTGTGTGTGTGCGAGTTGAAGCTTCCTTTCATAGAGGCTAGCAGTATCACTCTTTCATATGCTTGATATGTGATGACCCCTTGTAGATGCCTTTGGAAACGCCATATCTCAAAGCCTTCATTCAGAATGGCAATCTTCTTTGTGATGTGTGTGTTTAACAGAGCAGAGTTTAATTGATTCAATTGATTGCTGAAGCACTCTTGTTTTTGATTCTGCATCCATTCTTGGACCGCTTTGAAGTCAATCTTATAATCAAGCGGGATTAAACAACTAGACAGAACCAAAAGTCATCCGACACTGATATTCAAACCAAACCAAGTCAGTGAGATGAACCTTTCATGTATTTTGAAGGCATTTTGCATTGGGTTTCACTCTGCTTGTGTCGTAATGTCATATTCTTATAATTTCACTTACATCTTCCGCTTTAAAGGGAATGCCTTTGACATATATCAGAAGCCTCTCTAAACACATTTGGTTGCTCTTGAATCTTTCAGCATTCGAAGAAACTGCTTTTGGCTAGCTCTGAACGCCTTTGAAAACGGCAAACGGGCTTTAAGAAAATACAACTAAAGACATGAACCACAATCTGATGTGTTTCGATGTTGAACTGTGTGGATACCCATAGAGTAGATTTTGAGACTATCTGCTTTCTGTCTGCTCTTTGAGGACAGCTCTTAAGGTGGAGAACTACTCAGATATCAAAAGGCAGAAAGGAAGAGAGAGAGAGAGAGAAAACAAAACAGAGGTATTGTTCTTGATGCTGCCAGACTGTTCAAGATCTGATGATCTGGAGACATTTTAACCTTGTCATGAATGGTCCTGAAACTGTGCCCAGCAGTTATTCAGTACAGGCATGGACATAGTTAAATCATGTGTCTTTGCATAGTTCCAACGTCAATGTTTTGTGAAGGTTTGCTGGCCTGATCAGATCAAAGAACATTTTTTTGGCTCTTCAAATGTGTGCTGCCTACCAGTATTGGATTATGTGCTGGTTTTATTTATATTAATTCTTTGTGTTTTAATTACCAATTTCAAAGGCCGTTTCACGTAGACTTTGTACCCGTTGACCTTCAGAGGGCTCTCGTGGCCTATTAATTTTTGAAAATTTGTTGACTCTTGGAATGTACCAAACTTCTGTCTCCATAGTCTCTATTAATAAACCAAGATAGTGAGAGAAGGAGTCATAGATTTTCAGACTCATTCAAATATGCCTGGGCTTAATATTTTCAGCTCTTTGATATGATGTAACCTTCTGTAAAATCCTTTGTGGAAAAGATTGGAAGATTTTCAATAATTATAATCAATTTCAAATCAATTCAAAATTTTCTCTGTTAATTTAAAAATAATTAGGGATGGGGGGAATGCCCGGTCGTTAGCTAGTCGTCTAAATAATATGAATTTCATTTTTAACCATTATGTTACTGATTTTTGTTTATTTACCTTCCTAGGTAATTTTTTTACTAATTTAATAACATTTCAAGCCCTTTTAACTTACTCATAAATATTCATATATCATGTAATATGATTAATATAGGATATATGGTGTATAAGTATTGCGATCGCCTGCTGGGGTTCTGACTTTGAGAGAATCTATCTCCAGGATGAAAAAAGTTAATTTCACTTTGAGACTTCTAGGTGGAAGGAATCGATGCCCTCAATAGTTTGAAACCGGATTTGGAACATAGATCCAGATATTATGGTCTCCAGGTGCCAAAAACCCATTGTGTACGTATGTACCCCCTGCTTTACGCAACTATAAGTCTCAAAGCTACGAAATTGGAAACATCGACATAGGCTAGAAGGAGTACAGCAAGCTTTTGATTGAAATCGAAACACCTGAAGTTGGCATTTACATAAAATATTTTTAGTTTTTTGTGATTTTCTCAAAAAAGGCTCCAACGATTTTTTCAAAATTTATGTACTTATCAAGTCATAAGTTATTAGTCGTGTATAAATTTTAAACCGATTGAAATAAAGGAAGGGGGTGTAAATTAGGAGTGTCGCAAAATAAATATTTTAATCGTTCATTTCACGTCTACGGTAAGTCGCAGAGCTTTGGGATTTGAAACTTAAGCAATCAAGAGGCTAGAAAAGAAGTGGCTCAAGATTTTGGCTAAAATCGAAGAACCGGAAGTTGATATTTACGTACGTATTTATCCCCCCTGCATTTTTTGAGGAATGAGGCTTTAAATGTTGATAACCCGAACACCATGATTAGTCCTAAATTCAAGTAGCTAATATTTATAATATATTTTTTTTAATATTAAATTCCAATAGAAAAATAGCTAACTTTAGGTAAGTACTTTCTTTTTAATTAAAGATATTTTAGAAATTGTTTTTTTACGGTTCCCTACTAAAAAAAGTACAATTGTTATAGTTTCTATTTTTTTTTAATTTAAGACTAATAATTATGAGAATATTGTATATACAACGCTATAATATAATATCAGATATTGTTTTAATCAGTAGATTTTTAAAATGGTACTTTCTACGAGTTATTTTTTTTTTATTTATTATTATTTTTCAAAAACAGCTTTAAACATTTTTATAGAATTTTTTACTAATATTTATGATATATTTATTCAATATCAAACTCCAATGTAATATCAGATATCTATAGGTATTTAGTCATTTTTTATGGAAAGATTTTTTATAAATTGTTTTTTTTTTTTGATCATAAGTTTCCGATATTTGATTCAATCGCGTATCGAATGCAGGTGATTTTTGTCAGATATTAAGTGAAAATAGTAAACACCTAACACACGTGTTAACAGATCGAGCGCGCTAGACTGCGGGTTTGAATATATAACATCTTAAATTACAAATCCATTTGGTGATCCATATCAGTGTTTGGTATAAAGACGTCATGCGGGCTAATCGCGAAATGATGCTGGATCATAGCTAAATGGATCACATCTTTTTCATTCTCTCTTGATTCACAGATCTCAATCAGTATCCCCAATATATAATATATATATATCTTGTTTAAAAGCGCGATCAAAAACAATTGTTTTAATATGTTAATTATTCTTTAATATATTAATTAGACAATTATTGTTTTTGGGTTGCCTACTAACAAGATACAAAACGCTTATAGTTTCGTCATGAATGAGTGTCTATTTTTCTAAAGGCTGATCGCTAAAAGGCCAGGGATAAATAAAATCAACCAAGGGATGCTGTTCAAAAAAAACCCTTGATTTTTTAAAACTTTATTTTATTTTTAGGAGCTTTTTTTGCAAAATTCATCGATAACAGAGCATCATAAAATATTTCGTTAATTTTCAAATTTAACATAACATATTTTTTCATTTTATAGAAGAGCGGATACTATCTTCACTTTGGCTAAACTTCTGGTGATAGTTATAATTCTTTTTATAATTGAATATGAACGTTCAACAGACTCGCTACTCGTGGAAGGTAATAGTGCAAATTAATTGGAATAAATTATATATTTCTGTCAAAACGACTTTTAGATCAAAGGTGTCCGTCCAACCCGCGAGACACAAAATCGTAACCTTCTTAAAAACTTAATACTTTTTATTAAAAAAATTGTCCCAAGTGCCGTTAATGTACACATATAAAGAATCTTTAAAAATATCCAATTTGTTTGTGTCTTTCTTTCCCTATTTAAATCCTTTAGTACAAACGAAGTTTTTAATCTTCATTTTCGTCAATACAGGGATACAGCATAATCGAATTAACATCATCATGCAATACACGTGTTTGTGGGTGATTATTATCAATATATTTTAACTATTACGTTACTTCATTATTACTTAGAAGAGATGTAAGTAGTTTTGATTATAAAATTTATTCTTACAGAACTTACGTAGAGACCGGATTTTTATGCAGTAAAAACTGCCAAAATATGCAGTTAAAATTGCTGAAATATGCAACTAATATGCAGAATAGGTTGAAATATGCAAATATATGCAGTAAAAGATGGCAAAATAAATTTTTTATGCAGTAAAAACTTAAATTTGAAGAGAAAGACTATAAAATTGAAGGAGTGCAATGAAAGAAATAAAATCATGTGTGAAATATGTACTTTTATTGCGTGAAAAATTGCACAACATTCTCATTACGTATATATTATATATTTTTATTTTTTTTATTTTTTTTTTGTCACCGGGAACACGGCCCATTTAGACAGCACATCAGTAAAGTGTTAGTAGTGCTAGTGAGGGAGCCGAGATTTAGCCGGTCGAAATTTTATATGCTGGCAAGGCTCGAACCCGGGCCTCCCGCTTGAACATCCTCAACATAATTAATATAATAATGTTTCAAAAAATAGGAACGAAAAAATACGGGGGGGGGGGGGTAGTTTTATTTAACAGACACTATTGTATTAAATTGAAAGTTTTTGTGCCGAGAGTAGCAGAATTTTTATATATTGAAGGAGACAATAAAAGAGTGTGTCTTCTGCTGGAATTATAAATTTTATTTATTTATAACGATTGTAATAGACTGATGAAGAGGGCACAAAGCCTCGTTATAAATAAATAAAATTTATAATCCAGCAGAAGACACACTCTTTTTTGTCTCCTTCAAGATTACTATTGTATTATACTCCTTTTATTTAATTATTTTATCTTAACAAGCTTTTCATATTGACGTACCTACAAATAATACTAATAAAATAATGCAAATATTTGACCGCCTCTGATTCCTACACTAATTTACACACACTTCCATACGAACACTCAATGGCCAAAATTAGCTATAGTTACCGAAGGCCTTAAAAAAAAAATGTTTTATTTCTTCATTTTTTTCATTCTTTCTCCGAAAATTTACTTTTAAAAAATCTGTAATTTGCCCAAAAAATCTTTCAAATATGCAATTTTATGCAATATATTTCAAATATTCAATTTTATGCAATATTACTCAAATATGCAAAAATATGCAGTATAAAATTTAACCCACAGTATCCTAAGATGCATGCTATGATTCAGATAGATAATTGATCCCCTGGGTCGTATGTGGCGGCAAACAAAATATGCAATTGCATAGGAATCCGTTCTCTACTTATAAGTGATTGCAGATTTAATTCTTGAAATTTCGAGGGATGCTAATTTTGTAAATTACTATTATTTATTATTCATTATACAGTTTCGTTCACCACTGGTAGACCATTCTCAGTAGTGAATGTCGTATTTCTGGAGATAAAGTATAAAAACATCTCATTCTTCAATCTCTAAACTAGTTCGGGATTTGCTCCGCGAACAATTAATTAATCAAATTTTTATTTTAATCCCTACTATTTAATATCATTTAAAAATTTTATTTTATGCATTAATTTATTTATCAAATTTTTAGTAATTTTATTTATTGACGAAATAGAAAGATAAAAAAAAAATCGAATAAAGTTGAGCCCCTTATAGAAATTTGTTACTTCTATGGGGAACACCTTAATTTTGTGTTTTGAAATTTTTTGTTTTACCCGGTGTCGTTTCTTTTGTCTTCAGTTGATTCCATTGCCAAATGTCAGCATGCAATTACCCCACCTAGAGAGGCAAATACCAGTCAAATGAATTTTTTTTGCTTTTTTTTTAAAAAAAATTTTTATTTTGAAAAAATATAACAGAATAATAATAATAATAATAAAATATAGATAGATAGAGGGTAATTTTTAAATTCTTTTCTCTAGAAGTCTAGAAGCCAGATTATCTCACTAAATAACAAGGATTTTTGGATATATGTTTAAAGAAGGGCACATTCATTCGTGAATTAAATCTAACTATACGCGTAGATGGATGGCTAAGCCCATAGAATAAAATAGAGTGGAAGGCTCCATAAGGAGCCAATGTATTTTAGCGTATACGAGTTACAGAGCACTCTGGCGGTTCGGAATGGGCAATAAAATGGCGGGAACCGCTCTCTTTAGCTCTATAATTAAATTATTAAAGAATTAACATATAAAAATCAAAGAAATAAATTACTAGTTAATTTTATATAGGGTACTTACATTTCAGGATTTTTAGGTCGTTTAAAAAAAGTATGTTCTTTATCTGATTTTGTGTCGCGAAAGCAACCTTTCACAAAACATTGACGTCGAGAACTAGGCATATTTAATAATATTTTAATCTATAAATTTGTACGTTGGAAAATTTTCTAAATGAACGTTTAGCACAAAGCCTGTATGAATCTTTTATCTATGACAAAGGCTTTGAATGTCCTATGACTATGATCTTTGAATAGCTCTTAAGGACTAAGAATAATGTTCTCCGACCCGCTAGATGGCGCTTTTCGATATTCGGTAGCCTTCCACTCTATATTAGTATATGGCAAAGCCCTTCTGACATGAAATAAAACATATCCAATAATTTCCTTAATATTTTTTATTTTTTTGTAAACATTTATTTATTTATTATAGTCGAGAGATTAGAAAAATATTAGAAATTGTTAATATTTCTGTCAGGGATGTCTAACAATAATTTGTTGATCAAGAAAGCGCTGATTTCTATGCCTAATTGATCGTTGTTTATATTTATGTTTTTCTTATTTAAATTACAATTAATTTACGTAGTAGTGTATTCTTTATTTAAAAAAATCAAATCTAATTGAAAAGATTTTGTTTAGGAGAGTTGTTGATTCATAAAGAGAAATCAATTAGGTTGTCCTCTGCTTGTTACAAATAAACATGTACCTATAGAAATATCTATCGAGTGAGTTTTTTTTTATCTTGAGACAGTCTTATAACTCAAAAACAGTGCATTAAATGAAAAGAAGTTTCAAATAAAAGCTTATTTATATCGAGGGGAAACTAAACTATGTAATTGTTTGTCGACCTAGGACAAGCTTTCAAGGGTATTTCAAAGTCAAGTTCTGTTTTTTAAATAGAAACCTATATTATTCTTTACATAGCCTAAATCTAGAAAAAAAAACTGAACAACCTTCATATGAACTATCTTTTTATACATCAAATAATAAAAAATATTAAATCATTGACCGAAAATCCAAATAATAATTATTTTTAACAATTAGTAAATTTAATTATCAAATAACAATGATCAAATATTTCATTAACAAATAAATAGTTTAATAATAATTCATAATTTAATAATTTTCTGACAATGTTCTGTGACATTCCAAAGTATATCGCAAGCCTTCTGGATGAAACATCTTTCTTCAATAAACAAATGCTCTATTACTATTAATTATTATAGTAATACAATATAACTATCTACTGAATTGACACGAGAAATAAACTATTTTAAACTCAAGAATTTTAAATAGTTCTATTAAGTAGAAAATAATCTCTTAAATCTGTGTATAGTGAAGTTTCGAGATCATTATAAACACTTATTTTCATTGTTGTGACTTTTCGATTTAATGAAAATGATTTATTTAATAATTAAATATTTGATTTTTTTGAGATCTAATTGATATAATATTTTTTTAAATTTGATGTATAAAAAATAGTTCTTATGAAAGTTTTTCAGTTTTTTTTTTTCAAGATTTAGGCTTTGTAAAGAAAAATATAGGTTTCCATTTAAAAAACCAACTTGACCTCGAAATACCCTTGAAAGCTTGTTCTAGGTCGACAAACCATAGCGTGGTTTAGTTTCCCCTCGATATAAACTTTTATTTGAAACTAGTTTTCATATAATGCACTGTTTTTGAGTTATAAGACTGTCTTAAGATAAAAAAAAAAACTCACCCGGTATATCTAGGTATACAAATAATTTTTTATTTGATAAACTTCTTCTTCTTCTTATTTGATAAACAAAAAGATCATATATATCCATAATATTCGATTATTATTTTGTTGATCAGAAAAGCGCTGAGTCAAGAATAAATATTGATAGTTCTATTTTTTGAACTCTCACCCCCCCCCAATTTTGGTCCCGAAAAAAATAATGACTCTTTTTTATTACAGGAGCCTTCTATAATAAATTCCAATTTTATTTTTTTAATTTAAATTTTTTTTTAAATTTTAGAACCACTCCCATCCACACCCCTTTTTTGGTTCGATTTCAACCAAAATCTAATCAGCTCTTAATCTCAATAAAAAGAATCTACATATGAAATTTTGTTTTGATATTCACACTAGTTTTTGAGCTTGGGTTTACACAATATTTGGTAACGTACTAACAGACAGACATTTTGACAAAATAATTAATATCTCGAAAAATATAATTTTTTAAATGTTCACTCATTAGGACGATTTTGTTGAACGAAATGCCATGGTTTCGTTAAATTTTTTTTATTAAAAAAACGCCCCACTTTATGACATCAAAGTAAAAAAATATTTACGAAAAAATATTTTTTTTTTTAATTTACCTATTCTAAAATTAATCTTTTTAGTAAATTTTAGATAAAGGGCTGAATCTAGAAAAAAATATTCATTGATCGAAATTTTGAAGTACAAAATTTCAATTAACTAAAGGTCAGATATAAAGATTCTATTTTTCTAATATTTATTTTTATTCAAGGTAATTTGATCATCAAAGACAATCTATCATTTTCTATTTTAAAAATATTTTATAGACTATAATTTTTTTAAATCAAGTATTTTTTCAAATTTCTAAAATGTCATTGATAAAGGGAGAATTCCTCCCGAAACGTTTGGAATAAACGTTTTCAGATTGTTTTATATAAAAAATTTATATTTATTTATACAGAATACAATTACTAAAATTTTTCAATAAATAAATATATTAATTATAGCTATCTTAAATTGAATTTATTGGACAAGAATTCAAATTTGACAATTCAATAATCAAAATTCTAACCAAAAATTAGAATAATTGTCAAGACTTCTAGTTGTCTATTAATTCCTATAAATTAATATTATTAAATATTATTGTGATTATGTCTTAAGTCATATTCAAAAATATTATTTGTAAAATTTTCACCCCCGCCAAGTGATTTCAACGAAAACATTTACCCGGAATATAAAAGTGTTAACAATGAAAATTTGAATTCAAATTTTACAATATAATAATAACAGTGAATTAAAGTATTCTTAAAATTAATTCTAAAAATAAAAAGTAGGATAAAAATGCAAATTCTTGTATACTAACTTTTGTGGTTCATTAGGATCTCTCTTCTTCTTTTTCTTTTGCACTTTCGGTTTCTTTTGTGCTTTGCTAAGCGTCGCATCCGCAGGCTCTGGCGAAGGCCGCTTCATTCCCGCCATCTATTGGCAATAAGAACAACTAATTAGACACGCCATTTTTAAAACTAATATTTAATAAAGATAAAATTGAATTTGTGACGTTTTATTAATAGTAAGGGAAAATATTAATAACCTATATATATGCCTGGTAGTGTACGAGTGCACCAGTAAATAATTTCTAATCGAAATCGTCCCGGGGTCTTTTTTATAAGCTAAACTCAAAGTCAATTTTTTTATCATTGTAACAATGATGTTGACAATCAGCTGGGCATCTTTGAAAATATCATCAAAATGACCAGTGCGGTAAAAGGTATGTTACTCTTTTATTAATAAATTCTTTTACTACCCGAGGACCCTTTGAAGTCGCGAAGATCGATTACAATACTTTTATCTTCTTCGCATTGGATAAAGTAAAAAATAAATGAAATTTTATTTAAGGTAGTTGTTTCACAACAATACTAGCAAAAAGTTAATGCTAGAGTATATAGAACAGACAATAAGGATCCATAATTCATAAGCCCAAAACTTTATGCTGTTTATGTACCAATACTAGCCAATCCCGTGCTCGTTTGACGAATCTGGCAACACTGTCCGAGCTTATATATATTTTTTTCAGATAAAATACATTATAAGGAGATTTATAAAACACAAAGTTCTTAATAAACGATTGAATGCTGTTGCGACAATGGCTGAAGCGAAAAAACGTCAAAAAAAAAATTACTAAAGTTAACCCACTTTTTAGGTTAAATAAATGCTTTGTTGCCAGCTTGTTATTAGTGTAAATTTTTCATTATTTATTCATTATTATCTCAGAAACGGGGTTGTAACTATGAATTAAAGTTATTGTTCAATGTTGGTTTAGTTTTTTATAAGAATGGTAAGAAGAGTTTCTTAATTATAATTAAATATGTATGTAAACTTTCCGATATCCCGTATAGTGCAATGTTGAAGAGTCTGAAAAACTCTCATCTTTGGAATTTAATATCTCCGGAACTATATTGTTCATAAATTTCGTTTTGCCACCAATCGATGCAGACATAGTTAAATAATAATCTGTCTAAATTTCAAAAAAAATCCTAAGAAAAGCCATATGGTGAAACAACTACCTTAATTCTGGCTGGAAATGAAAATCTTTAAAATTGCAAATAATATTAATATATCGTTTTTAACTAAAGCAAAAACAATTAGCAAGCAACCGAGGTACTTTTTGAATTGAATGAAAAGGTCGCTAGATTAGCACAACTATTCTTTAGGATAAGGGTGTAGGGGTAGGGTTGTAGGGGTAGATCAGACAGGCAGGCAGGCAGGGACTTACAAGAGCTGAGTGAGGTGTGGAGTCGTCGGAATCTTCGCTTGTGGTGGTGTTCTCGGCGCCGGTCGGCGGACTCTGGCTATGGGCCAGTGTCCCTGGGGGCGAGCGCACATACCCTGAGGGGGCCAGCATCCCGGTCGGCCCCTAAAACACACAAGCACACACACACACACAAACATATATGCCTTTATTATCTAGCACTAGCTCTTGAATTTACACGCAACCTCTTCATTTAGCACTTTTGGAAGCTTTTTAATTTCAGTTAAAATTATTCGATACATCTATCTAACTAATCTCATTTAAAGAGCAAAATTTTATATATATGAAGAACCGCCCCCTGAACCCTGTCTCTCCTCCACCTTCGACCCTCTCCCCCCCGCCTCTGAGCATCCCATTAAACCCACCCCCCTCGCCTTCAATCACTCTTCAACCCCTGAACTCTCACCTCCCCTTCTT
The DNA here is from genome assembly GCA_024734495.1 of Forficula auricularia. Taxonomy (NCBI): domain Eukaryota; kingdom Metazoa; phylum Arthropoda; class Insecta; order Dermaptera; family Forficulidae; genus Forficula; species Forficula auricularia. The sequence continues at coordinate 9,394,754 of JALMQS010000083.1, read as the reverse complement.
CAATCACCCTCAACACCACCAACATTCTCCATCTGGACCCACATCATTGAGTATACAGTCCTAAGACTGGTTTGACGCAACCACCCGTCTTCACTCGACTCTGTCCCCCGCCAGCTGTTTGACCTCTCTAAATGTCTCGCATCCCATATTCCCAATTATTTGGTAGAAATATTTTGATCTGGACCTTCCCGTTTTCTTTTCCCCCTCCCCTCCACGGTATTATCCCCTAAGCAGTCCCCCATGTCTCAGTGTGTGCCCCATCATCTGAGGTCTTCTCTTCCTCAGACTCTTCCACAAGGTTCTTTCTTCTTTCTCCGACCCTCATCCTCGTTTATAGTAAATTGAAAAAGACACCTAAATCTCAAATGTGAACTCAATAGCCGGATACTGACTGAGCGAGCAGGAAATGACCCGAGGCGGCTTGAAGCATTCACAAAAACCGACAACCGATGGATCGGGCCGAGGCAGCCTCAGACGAGGCAACGGACACTTTTGTCTTGGGCGAGGCACGTACTGACCGACCAGGCATTTGCCTCAAGGGGCTGGCCTCGCGAAGAAAGCCCTCAGTCAGTATTCGGCTATTATAATAACTTGAAAAACAGAAGATACGAAGACCTGTTGTGTTTAAAACCTCAAAATCAAAAATCCCCTATTTTTCGGTCCAGGAGACACATTTTGAAATTTTTATGCATTTTTTACATCAATTAACATTTATTTTGTGGTATTACAATAATAATTTATTGTTTTTACATGAAAACAAAAAAAAAACCTGGCCAAATCTGATCATTTATGAAACTTGATAGTCCTCAAGTCATGCTCCAATGACTTTTAAATTTTGTTTTCCTCTTTTATACTACTAAACGCAACTTTTCCAAGCTATTAAAAATAAAAAAAAAAAATAGATAAAAATTTGTATTTTTCGTTCCACCCTATTGTACGTGCATTGCGTTAAATAAATAAGGGGGAATTAAAAAAAATACTATTATAGAAAGCTGGTGACGGAGGGATGATTATAAATTATTTTAATATACCAGTGGGGTACCGGGGGTGGGATGGGGGTATACCGGCGTCCAGGGGGCTAGGCAGCTGGTAAACAATATTTTGATTCATCATTAATCGCATCAGAAACAATCGATTTTATTGGAATGATTTAAGGAGATCCTTTCGCTCCAGTTGAATCAAAAGAATTGAGTATCTAATAGTTAATAAAATAAGTTAAAATACAAATGAAAAATAATAGAATTAAAAAATAAATAGTATGAAAGCCGTAAATGTTTGAAATAAAAAAAAAATTAAATACAAAAGTTAGTTTGATTTATTCAAATCAGCTGATAATAAGTTTTGTATGATTTGTCAATGCGTTGTATTTCTACTGTTTATGCTTACATCCAAACATAGCATTTATGTGATTTTTAAAAAGTACCTAAATATCTAAATAAATTCTTTGGTCAATCATATATATTTTATTGAAAAAAAGAAACCTGCATGTTTCCAAAAGCTAATTTTTAGGTTTTTTTTTTTAACTTTAACTAATCAACTAATAGTAGTATAATTCAAGAGAAAGTATCAAGATCTTAATTTTCCATAAGACTAAAATAAGAAAATGTTTATATTTTAAAAAATTTTATTTTAAAAAATTTGCTCGTTTATGTGTGATTGAAACTTCACCAAAGCATAGATAGAGAGTTAAACTATTATAAATAATTAAGTTATACTTATAATTAGAGACTGGATTTTTATGCAGTAAAAACTGCCAAAATATGCCATAAAATATGCATTGAAGGAGACAATAAGAAAGTGTGTCTTCTGCTGGAATTATAAATTTTATTTATTTATAACGAGACTATAGTCTCGTTATAAATAAATAAAATTTATAATTCCAGCAGAAGACACACTCTTTATTGTCTCCTTCAATATATAAAAATTCTGCTACTCTCGGCAAAAACTTTCAATTTAATAAAATATGCAGTTAAAAAGGCTGAAATATGCAAGTAATGTGCAGAATACTTTAAAAATGCAAATATATGCAGTAAAAATTGACAAAATAAATTTTTTATGCACTAAAAAATTAAAATTGAAGACAAAAAGACTATATATTTGAAGGAATGCTATGAAATAAATAAAATGTTAAAGTAAGCTATAAAGAACAAGTGACAAATATGTAAAAATTACTTTATTAATTAATATCATGTTTCAGCTAAAACCTACACCACATTCCCTAAATAAAATTGTCAAATATGTACTTTTCTTGAGGAAAAAATTTCAGAAAATTCTCATTATATATAATATATTAAAAAATCTTTAAACTCAAAGAAATAATAGGTGAACTTGAATAAAATCAACATAATAAATATAATAATGTTTCAAAAAATGTGATCAAAAAATCCTGGGGGGGGGGGTAGTTTTATTTAACAGACACAATTGTATTGTATTGCTTTTATTTTTGTATATTAACAAGCTTTTATTATTGACGTACACATAATAAACTAATAAAGAAATAATGCAAATATTTAACCGGCTATAATCTTATCACTACACTAATTTACACACACACACGAACATTCAATGGCCAAAATGAGCTCTATTTACCAAAGGTCATTAAAAAAAAATAATATTAAAGAAAAAATTAACAAAGGATCTGAAAAATAATTAAAATTTTATTGTAATTGTGAATAATTTATGTTTACAAGTATTTTTTTAAATTACCTTCAGGTTATTATGTCTACGGTAACTTACAATTGATTTATACGATGAAAAGGAGCATTCCACATCCTCAGATTTAATGGGGGCAAATTTAAAGGAACTTTATTTATATATTTCTTCATTTTTTTTTCATTCTTTGTCTGAAAATTTACTTTTAATAAATATGTATTTGGCGCGAAATAGGCAATATTTGTCCAAAAAAATCCTCCAAATATCCAATTTTATGCAATATTACTCAAATATGCAAAAATATGCAGTATAAAATTTAACCCAAAGTATCCTAGTAGATAGATAATTGATCCCCTGGGTCGTATGTGGCGGCAAACAAAATAGGCAATTGCATAGGAATCCGGTCTCTAGTTATAATCTAATATTTTTTATTTAATATTGGCGACGAAAGGACCTCCTTAACAAAAATAGATAACTCGCAGAGATTATGAAATTCAGAAAAAGAAAGCCCTTAATTTGAATTCACTGGTAATTCGTATTGTTAGACATTTTTTTTTTTTTTTTTTTAATTTCGATGGATGGATGGATCTTTCGATTGATTTTCTATTTATCCATAATATTTTATTTTTATTTGTTGATCACGAAAGCGCTATATTGGCTGCCTAATTGATCGTCTTGTTGATACTTACATTTTCTTATACAAATTAACATTTTCGCAATTTTGATCAACAATTCGAAAAACAATGAAATTTGATTAATTTTATGGTGCAGATTATATGAAATTACAAAAATCATTACAAAATACTAGAAAACTGGTGACGTGGGGATGATTATAAATTATTTTAATATATCAGTGGGGTACCGGGGTGGGGGGGGATACCAGAGTCCAAGGGGAATTTGAGCAGGTAAACAATATTTTGATTCTTATCTCCATTTCATCATTAGGGTGGACTAAAAAATCAAAAATTTGAAACGGGCGTATGCAGAAAAGTTGTCTAATACAAAGTCTATTTATAATACAAAATCACATTCTACGTTAAGGTGCCCCTTCAAGTGTGTATTGCTCCGGCTCGTCGCGAATGCACTTTTGACGCTGACTGGTGAGTTCTCTCTGAAAACCACCGAAAAAATGCCCGGCTGGTCAATAAAAATGCACATTGCACAAGCTGGAAATAATTTTAATCGATGTTAAGCATTCCAAATAAGAATTACATGAGTTTTCGACAATTTCTGGCTGGTGCTAAATATTTGAGGGACTAAAAACTACGAAAATTGTGGACTTTTTTCATATTTTGCTTATAACCCGAAAATCCTACAGAAAATATTACTCTTATCAAAATGAAAGAGCATGACATTACGCGTCGAATAACTTACTTATAAGTTAAAATTGCATCAGCCTTTAAGCCACAATCGATCGTCAAAATAGGCAATTTTTACCAAAGTGAATTATGCTCAGTAGTTGGTCACAATTGTTTGAGTCAGCTTAATATTAATAATAATAATTAATAGAAAGCCAGACATCGTGGCAAAGGATGCGTCGGGGGTGGTGTGGGTTTTGGACGTCCAGATCGTCTCCGCGCTTGCAGGACTGGGTGTTCCCCACCGAAACAAAATAGAAAAATATAGGGGCAACTCCAGTCTGGTGGACAATATTGCGGAGCGATTTGGTGTCGGGGCGGGCTCGGTCAGGGTCGAGGCCATCACACTCTCGTGGAAGGGAGTGTGGTGGCATAAAGCGGTGGTGCCCCTCATCGCCCTGGGTATATCCCAAAAAACAATAAACGATTTGACATATAGGGCGATGAGGATCTCTTCTTAATTTTTACACTTTCGGCAGAAGAACATGGAGAGCGGGTGGCGTATGATTATTTTTTGAGAATAAAAAAAAAAAAAGAAATGTGAAATGTGAGCCAGGATTAATCCTGGCTCTCTCAGCCACCCGCTCTGAATCTGAATTAATTTGTTCTGAAGCCGAAAGTGTGAAAGATTTGTAAATAAATTTGTGTAATCATCTATTGTCTTGTAAGAGGCGGCTCGCTCCTTGGAGGCCCAATAAATGAAATAGAAAGACAGATAAAAAGGTCATACACCTTAATCAAAACACCCTGAACAATCAAACAGACATCAAAAATTCACCAATAATTAACATTTTAATCAATGATATTTAATTTGAATTTAAAAAATAAAAAATACAAATTTTCACTATTACATACCCATCACATTGCATGGTTTATTGCTCCCTTTATGGTACATACATTATTCTCGCCACCTTCTTAGTATAAATATCTTTTCTTTATTCCCAACTTATTTTGTCCGCTCCATCTGTTCATTTGGCTATCCCTCTTTAAGGCCATCCCATCCTCTGATAATTCTTTTATATTTACACTAAGTCATAAATAACTGTCCATCATATTAAAATAAATTCTGTTTATTATTTTATTTTATCTTCAGTCAATGTTCTCCTGACGATGAGTTAAGAGCTCGAAATATATAGAGTAAACTAAAAAAAATCTTTGTATTTTAATTTTTTTCTCCTTGTGAAACACCAACAACTCCAACCAAATTTAATTTTATGCTCAGTAGTTGGTCACAAGAAAAATCTCTTCAAATTTTTGAGGCACTGACCCCCAGAATTGTTACTAATTGGCTAAAAAACGAGATTGGCAATCATTCATCTTAATTGGACAACGGTAACCCGTGCCGCAATGAGGTTGAAAAATTTGCAGTTTTTCATTCATAAAATGAAAACCACTCATCCTAGAAATTTGATTCTTGTCTCATTTTCTAAGACATTTTGTTGTCTTGAAGTTTACTTGGGCCACTTTTTTGTTAAAACTTTTAGATTTGAAGATATCCAGAATTTTCCAAGACAGGACATGATCCGACCTTATTGCGGCACGGGTTTACCGTTGTTCAATTAGATGCAACTTTGCCAATCTCATTTTTTAGTCAATTGGCAACTATTATGGCGGTCAGCGCGAAAATTCGAAAAGTGGTTTCTTGTGATCACATAATGAGAATAATTCAATTTTACGCAAAGTTGGTAAAACTTGCCCATCTTTGACGATTGATTGTGGCTAAACGGCTTAACTGGATTTAACTTTTCAGTAAGTTATTCAAAGTAAAATTCTATGCTCTTTCATTTTGGTAAGAATAAAATTTTCCGTAGGACCCATGGTTTTCGAGTTATAAGCAAAAATCTGAAAAAAGTCCCAAATTTTCGTGGTACCAAAGGGGCATCGTAGGAAGTTCAAATTTCATACACATGATTACACATACTAGTAGATGGAAACTTTTCCGCATACGGCCTAATAAATTGAGCAATTTTTTTTTTTTTTTTTTTTTTTGGACGGGGGGCTTTTTCGCTCCACCCTATTCATCATTAATCGTATCAGAAAGAATTGATTTTATTGGAAACATTTAACAAAAATAGATAATTCACAGAAATTATGAAATTCCTAAAAAGAAAGCCCTTAAAGGTCAAATCTCTCCATCACTTTCTCTCTCTTTTTAGCGAAATCTCTTACCCAATGCATGATGATAAATCATTAAAAAAAATATTTATATTAAAATGCTCTTTTGATTGTCAAAATACATTTATATCGCGCTCTTAACTAAATTTTTCCCAGCTATCAAATAAAATCAGTGACTTTGAAAAAGAAATAAGAGAAAAAAAGTATTTTTGTTTCATTTCATTTTCAATTATATTTCAATTAAAATTCCAATTAACAGGGAGAATGGAAAAAAAATTGATTTGAATTTTTTTTTCCTTTTCTAATTTCAACCCTCTCCATAGAGAGAGAGAAAGAGAAAGAGAGAGGGTTGAGCCCCCATTGCGCATTAGCCAGGGGATTCATTTGCCCCCACCCCTTCACCCCCACCCCCTCACCCTTAACCATCGACACTTGGATAATTAAAAGAAGGTAACCACCCCCTGATTTATGTTTTTGCTTTCATCTTATAATAAACAGGGTGCGATAGAAAAACCATTTCAAAGATCAATAACACATACCAGGTATGCAAGTTTGGTACTTGGGTTCGATTCAATTCTGATATGATTTAAACACATAGATTCGCTCTTTAATGAATTTCACAGATAATATTAAATGTATAGAATAATATTCACTGTGACTTGATTCCTAGCAACTTTAAAAATAATCTAGGCTTAATTGATCATAATTGCATCTTAGGCTTATTTGATAGTAATTGCAATGACTGAAATATGTTAAAATACTAATTTTGTATGATTATTATTATTATTATTTTTAATTCTATGTGAAAAAACCACCACTTGTTCAAAATTTAGTGCAAATTATTAATATAATTGAATGTAATGGAAGGCAGCCCAGAGGTAGTGAGGAAAGAAAAAATTAACACATATAAAATAAAGTAAAGGGTGTGTAGTTTCACAAATGAATGAAATAAAATTTCAAAAGAGGTTTATACAAACTCAATATATTTCAGATTATTAGTCCATCATAGAAGTTTACAAGACCAATAGCTACTTGACATTCAAATCATGGTTACCAATATAACAAAATATACACTAAATCTTACACAAGAAAGAACACAATGAAAATTTAAAATTTAAAAAATTTAAAAAATTGTTTTACAAGATTTTTCTTTTAATTATAAAATATATAAATGTAAATATAAGAAATCTAAGTAAATATGAATATTAATATAAATAAAAATTACAAGTAAATATAAAGTCTTTTTAGAATTAAATTAGAAAGTAAAATTACAAATTTAAGTCATAGACACAAAAAATTAATTATAAATATCAGTTTATAAATAAGCCTAAATAACATATAGAGATGAAGAATTAAGATAAAAATATAATAGGATAAACTAGATGAGATAAATTACAATATATAACAATTTCTTTGTGGTTATCTCATATATCAAAATGTCATTTATTTTAAAGACTGAAGGCGTGTGATTTGAATTTAATTTTGATTGCAATTTGGGAAATAGTATATATTTGAGAGAGACTGAGGTTAAGTTTTTAATTTTAAAAACTTAACCTCAGTCTCTCTCAAATATATACTATTTCCCAAATTACAATCAAAATTAAATTCAAATCACGCGCCTTCAGTCTTTAAAATAAATGACATTTTGATATATGAGATAGCCACAAAAATTGTTGTATATTGTAATTTATCTCATCTAATTTATCCCTATTATATTTTATCTTAATTCTTCATCTCTATATGTTATTTAGGCTTATTTGTAAACTGATATTTATAATTAATTTTGTGTCTATGACTTAAATTTGTAATTTTGCTTTCTAATTTAATTCTAAAAAGACTTTATATTTATACTTGTAATTTTTATTTATATTAATATTCATATTTACTTGGATTTCTTATATTTACATTTATATATTTTATAATTAAAAAAGAAAAATCTTTGTAAAACAATTTTTTAAATTTTTTAAATTTTAAATTTTCATTGGTGTTTTTCTTGTGTAAGATTTGAATGTTATATTTTGTTATATTGGTAACCATGATTTGAATGTCAAGAATGGCGACCACTCGTTCAATTATTATTAGTATTGTCTTGTAAACTCCTGATGATGGACTAATAATCCGAAATATATTGAGTTTGTATAAACCTCTTTGAGTTTTATTTCATTCACTGTGAAACTACACACCCTTTACTCTATTAACTAACATCATGTTTCACCTAAAACCTACACCACTTTCCATAAGTAAAAAAATATAAAATAAAGTATAATTTATTGGAATCCTTCCTCCTTTCCTTTCAAACCGACGTTTCGAGATTTTCACTCCTTCTTCAGGGTCTATAAACACAAAATTGTAAAAATGTTCATCATACATTTCAACAATAAAACAATATAATTATAAATACAATGTAAACAGCCATGATTAATCAATAGAAAAAATATATAATTTACTCACTTCAAAGGGTCAATGATTGAAACAAATAAAATGTTTCCTTCTTCTCTCCACAGTAGTGTTCAAAAACTTTCTTCATTTTTAACAAAAGCATAGAAGAGAAGAAGGAAACATTTTATTTGTTTCAATCATTGACCCTTTGAAGTGAGTAAATTATATATTTTTTTCTATTGATAATTTGGCTGTTTACATTGTATTTATAATTATATTGTTTTTATTGTTGAAATGTATGATGACCAACCCCATTTTTATAATTTTGTCATATTGGTTTATAGACCCTGAAGAAGGAGGGAAAAATCCTCCGAAACGTCGGTTTGAAAGGAAAGGAGGAAGGATTCCAATAAATTATACTTTATTTTTATATGTGTTAATTTTTTCTTTCCTCACTACCTCTGGGCTGCCTACCATTACATTCAATTAAAATTTCTACCAGTCCGTCTCTCTCAGAGAAAATTTCGTTGCAAAAAAATATTAATATAATATTATATTGAAAGTTTATTTTTGCCGAGAGTAGCAGAATTTTTATAAATTAAAGGAGACAATAAAAGAGTGTCTCTTCTGCTAGAAAAATAATTTTTTAAATTTATTTATAACAGGAATTGATGTGTGAATCAATTGTAATAGACTGATGAAGAGAGCAAAGCCCTCGAAACTATAGTCTCGTTATTATTTTAATTAAATGTGGGAAAAGTTCATGAACACCTTATATTTTTAATAGAGATTATTAATAAATAATATATATTTTTTAAATTATTATATATGTAAAATTTGGAGGTCTTTTAGGACAAGAACTCGTTGTTATGGAGTAATAATTATATTTAGGAATAAAAAAGAATAAAGTTTTTATACATGGTTAAACTTCGCTTTTGATAAATGATCCCCCCCAACCTTCTAAGGCCCCCACGCCCTGGACCCCCAGTTCGCAGCTCTCTGAATTTTCGTCACTTGTAACGCTTTCACTAAGCTAAGTACACTTTTTCATATATATAGAGATAGGTATATAAAATTATACAAAAAAAAAGATAAATCCAGTCTAATATCTATTTATGATATAAAATTTTGTGAAAAGGTTATTAATAGAAGCAGGTTATTAATTGTATCCAGAGATGTGACATATATTAGATACAAATATTTGAAATACAGATACAAGATATAAAATACGTATTATATCTGAAATACTTTTTTTATTTTTCATTTTGTATCTTGTATTTAGATACATTCTTTTGGTTTCTTAGTATTTTGTAAATACTAAGTTTGCTAAAATACTTTTACTAATTACCTATGCATTTTTTTTATTCTGACTGAAAAACGTAAAATTAATCGATCTGAAAAACAAAAATCGGAGGTTTTAAACAGCAATGGAGAAGACATAAAAAAAGATAAAAGACGAATTTTATTGCATGTTTTTCGAAGACTTTGATTCCTCTATTGCAAGTAGCGATAACACAGGGTCTACTGGTAGCACCGCTCACTCAGGGCCGGTTGTATGTCGCAAAGTAAATGCTTTTTACCACTAATAGACGGTAGATTTGACGGTAGACAGCCACTTTCAGTGCCTGTCTTCTGATTGTCCATCCCACAAGGTGAATCTCCAGTTTTTACCATACTGTTAATGTGTAAAAAGCATTTACTTTGCGACATACAACCGGGCCTTAGAAAGACTTCAATACCTAAATAATAAAGACACCAGCCTAAAGAGTGTATAAATGTTTATCCTATAATAAAAAAAATATTTTTAAAATATAACACCTGTTTGCCGAGTTCCGCCCCTGTGGAGCGACTCTTCTCTTTTGGGGGGATGATTATGAGACCTCATCGAAGAAAAATAAGTGATAAAATGTTTGAACAACTGAATTTACTTTTAAGTCTCAATTAAAATCTTAAAAATATAATATTTTCTCACATTTACGCGATTAACGGGATCAGTGTTCATAACTAATGTAATAAGCTAAATAAACCTTAAGTTTTTTTTGGCTTTTCGGCCTTTCTAGCCATAAGCCATTTACAATACTTGTTATATATTTTTAAAATTTGTCTCTACCCAGGGATCAGATTTTAGAAGGATGCCTAGAGTCGGATTCGAACTCAGGTCCACTTGGTTAGCAGGCTGGTACGCCAACCCTACCCTAACCCGACCCCCGTTAAGTTAAGATTAATAAAATTATGTTTTCTTTCAAAAAGTATTTTATTTTAAAAAAGTATTTAGAAAATACGTATTTTGTATCTAGTATTTTAAATACTATTTACAAAAGTATCTTGTACCCGGTATCTCATATACTTTACTTAAAAGTAACTTGTATTCTAGATACTTTTTATGAGGTATTTTATACATCTCTGGTTGTATCCGTCGGCGAGCACCCAAAGCGGATTATATATAGTAATTGTGATAGCCATTGCGCATGCGTATAACGCTAATTTTGGCGGGAAATGAACATCGTCTGTCGTTTTGACATTTGGGATACTTTTTGGAATAAAAAATTGATTTGAAATTACCTGTGGATGATGTTGTGGCTGTTGTTGTTGTTGTTGTTGTTGCTGCTGCTGTTGTTGTTGTTGTTGTTGTTGCATGAGCATCATTTGTTGTTGCTGTTGTTGTTGTTGCTGTTGTTGTTGCTGAGAAGGCGGCGGAGGTTGTCCTGGAGGCCCGGGGCCCGTCAAAGGCGCGTAAGGGGCCGAGGGGTTGTAGGTGCCCATGGCCATTTGGTGGTGACCCCCTGGGCCAGAGGACGTGTCGTAGAGGCTCTGCTGAGACGACGGCTGATGGGGGTGATGGTGTTGCTGCTGATGGGGGTGTTGACCATGGTGGTAGCCCTCGGGGGCGCCGCCCCCGTTATTCCCCATCCCGAGGCTGCCGTCACCGCCACCCCCGCCGCCTCCGCCCCCACCACCTGTCGGCATCATCTGAAAACACAACACAAACAATTAATCAATTGAGATTTCATCCAAAAGTATTATCAGATCAAAAGTCTCTATTTAGGGCCAGTTGTATGTCGGTTGGTAAACTCTTTTTAAACGTTGACAAAGGGTAAAACCTCAAAATTCAACCTTGTGCCCGGTGGGATGGCCAATTAGATGACAGGCACTTTAAAAAGTTTAAAAGAGTTTACCAACCGACATACAACTGGCCCTAAGACAAATAAACACTAGCCCACATGTCGTGTGTTTAATAGACACTTCACGACTTTCACTTACTCAAGATTAACAACAATACGATTACATAACAACGAAAGGCCGTAGAAAGTTCTTTATTAGTGCCAAAATGTTTGTATTTCTAATACGAAGAACTGATTGAATATTGGGCTTTCTATAGCTTTAGAACTTCTGGGGTTCAAAAATCCAAACCTCGTTTATTGAAATTTTAAGGCAATGTTAAAAATGAACAATCATTTATTTTATACTCAAGTTTATTACTTATAACTTATAAAGTCGTCTCTAGCGTAAATAAGTTTCTACTTTAAATGTTATTTATTTGATAAATGTGAGGATGGGTGATTTTTCCATTAGAATTAAATCGAGGAAAAATGACGGGGTTAAAATGGTCCCTCCTCCTTTAGAGCTAAGGCATTGCAAGGATGCCAAATACAAATCCGGACCTGTTTCAGATTATTAGAGATTAATTTTTTAATTTCTATTATTCTAGGAGAGGCAAGACAATAGTAAATTAAATCGAACTAAATATCAGATTCAGATATTTATCATTTAATGATTAATCCATCGAAACTGCAAACAGTCTTGAAAGAGTTTCAATTTTTCCTCCAATTTAACAATTTTGAACTGGTCCACAATATTTTGTATTCTTTGTAAAAACAATGAAATTAGATTAATTTTATGGTGCAAATTACGAATTCGAATTTACTGGTAATTCGATTTGTTAAACATTTTTTTAATTTCCATGGATATCTTTCGATTAATTCTATAATTATATATGAATCCATAATATTTTATTTTTATTTGTTGATCAAGAAAGCGCTGGATTGATTGGCTGCCTAATTGATCGTATTGTTTATATTTATATTTTCTTGGCTGCCTAATTGATCATGTGATTAGCTTGTTTATGTTTTCTATATTTTCTTATTCAAATTAACATTTATGCAATAGTCATCAATATTTTGTCTTCTTTAGAAAAATAAGAGATTTGATGAATTTTAAATGTTGCAGATTACGAAATTACAATCCAATTAAGGTAGGCTTATTCACCCACTCTCTCATTATCAAAGACAATTAAAAAGAATTTCAAGTATTTTGCAAGTTATAATATACGGAACCCACAGTATGTGTCTGACTTTTACTTGGACGGCTTACTTAAATTATCTTATTGAGATTATAAAGCGTTGATTGAGATAATATAGGCCTAAATTCTCAGGAGCGCCTAGAAGTTAGGGCAAGAGTACTCAGAGCGTCTCATTTGGTTGCAGAAATCGCAGGCGTTCCCATTGAATTAATAAATCGCAAAAGGGAAAAATATTTCCATTTTACAATATTATTATGTTACAAGCTTTTATTTAACATTATTATTGTGTTTTGCCTAACTGTATTTATGAGTAGATCAACGAATTCAATCAAAGTTGTTAACAACAGGTGATATTTTATAAATGATGAAAATTAATAAAAAAATCGTAATAATTCACTAAAAAATTTCAAATGACCGCCATTTTGAAACGGATAATTGGTTGAAATTGAGATTTTTTTCTAAACTAGATATTTATATTGATGAGTTCACTGCAAAATTTCAATTAAATAAGTCAAGCCGTTACAGAGATATAAAACATTTAGTAAAAACAAAAAAACAAAATGGTGGATAGTTGGTAAATGAAGCGTTCCCAGACATTTGTTTAAATGGACTTTCTTCTTTATTTTGATCAATATAACCACTCCTCACAATATTAGAATTTGAAGACTTTAAAAAGTGTATTTATGGAGTACCATTTTAATATTTCTTTCACTTATTCTAATAGTAGAAGTAAAAGTGAAAATTGAAAATTTTTGTCCAGATTCACAGAAGTGGTAGCTTTGCTGTTTAGGGATTCCCCGAGGAAACGAGAGATGTTGGCCATCATAATCCTAGAGAATCCACCAATACTATTTCCTAGTGAAATGTTTAAAGTTAGAAAATTTAATTAATAATTTCACAAGTTGCCAAGGGTGTGAGTGTGACCCATCCGCACGATTATCGCTCATCGATTTTCCTATATTAAATTTCGGAAGAAGGGTCTCCCCATTCTTGTCTTAATTATATCGAACAGGAGGGAAGAATATTTAACTAAGGAAGCTTTTAATAATAATAATAATATACAATACTTGATCGATGCTTAAAATTAATTGATATTTACGAAATAAATTTAATAGAGTAGTATTTATTTTATTATTATATTGTCATGTGTCTAAGAGGCTGTGAAAGAGAGAAATATTCTTTGGAAGAATGTGTTGTTGATTTTTGTGTTGCATCATGTGATATTCTTTTGATGATGGATTTGTGTTTTTGTGCATCGAAATTATTAATTCGGAAAGTCTGTGTTCCTCCCATGTGTTGTATTTTGTATTTTATTCCGGATGTTCTAGAGTTTCATTCTTTGTTCTTTTATATTTAATTATGTTTATGCTTTTTTTTCTTCTGACAAGGTTAGTATATTTTATTGTTATTAACCGACTTCTAAAAAGGAGAAGGTTCTCTATTCGACTGTTTTTTTTTTTTTTTTTTTTTTGTACCTATGTTTCCTCATATCTCCGCCAATTGTGAACCGATTTTGAAATTTTTTTTTGCATTGCGTCCAGTCTACCTTCCGATTGGTCATATTTTTTTCATAGGTATTAGACCTTTTTTGTTAGGTTTGTTCAGGACTAACTTCTTTGTTTATGAACCGATTTAGATGATTCTTTTTTTATTGGAAATGGGGTGTCTTAGGGATGGTGTCAATATTAATTTGGTCAAGTTCTGATGATATGATCACTATTAATAACATCACTAAAAAGAGAAAAATAAAAATAATTTTTAAGAAAAAATAAAACCGACTTCAAAAAATTAAATGCAACAAATAAAATACACTAAAAGGTATAAAATAATTATTAACTTATTTAGTTACAACTAAACGACGAAATATTAACATGAAATTACTTTTTGTAGTCGGTACCAAACAAACTATACCTATAAGCGAGCATACCCTCCAAAGGTACTAAGTAAGATCCGTCGAGTGCGATTTATATAAAGGTATTGGATTGGCAACTAAGTAATTGCGGATTTTGTTTAGAAAATCAAAGACAATTCTTTCATGGAACTAAATAACTTTATTCTGTAATGTATTGCCCATTTTGATCAATGGGCTTTTGCCATCTTTCAGGCAGCATCATAATCCCACGTTCATAAAACTTCTGGTTTTTATTAGCAAAAAACTGAATCAGGTACAATTTGACATCATCATCATTATTGAAATTTTTACCATTCAAGGAGTTTTGTAAAGATCGAAATAAAAAGTAATCAGATGGTGCAAGGTCAGGACTATATGGTGGATGTGGCAAAACATCCCAACCAAGCTCCAATAATTTTTGCCGAGTGACCAAAGATGTGTGTGGCCTTGCATTGTCATGATGGAATACAACACCTTTTCGATTTGTCAATTCGGACCGCTTTTCTTCAACTGCATTGTTTAATTTCGTTAGTTGTACAATGTAGACAACAGAATTGATCGTTCGGTTGGGTGGTAAGAGTTCAAAGTAGACAATTCCTTTGTAATCCCACCAAACTGATAACAAAACCTTCTTTTGATGAATACCAGCTTTTGATGTTGTTTGAGCTGGTTCACCTGGCCTGCTCCACGATCTTTTCCGCTTGATATTGTTGTAAACAACCCATTTTTCATCGCCAGTTATCAGTCGTTTTAAAAATGGATCATTTTCATTACGTTCTTTAGCAAATCGCAGCTGTTAATGCATTGCGTTAAATGCGTTTCTTTCAGTTCGTGAGGAACCCATGTATCGAGTTTTTGAACATAGCAAGTTGTTTTAAGTGATTTTCAATGCATGTATGTGATACACGAAGCTTCTCTGCAATCTCACGTGTTGTACTGTGACTGATCCGAATCGATTATTGCTTTGATTAGGTCGTCATCAACTTCAACTGGACGACCAGAGCGTTTTTCATCTTTGAGTGAAAAATCACCAGAACGAAATTTGGCAAACCAATTTTGACACTGCCGTTCTTTTAAGGCTTCGTCGCCATAAATAGCACATAACTTTTTGTGAGCTTGCGATGCGTTTTTCCCTTTTGCGGAAATAAAAAAAGCAAAATATGACGAAAATGTTCCTTTTGATTTTCCATTTTTCAACGAACGCCAAACGAAAACTACGCAACCGATCAAAAAGCTTTTTTACTGATTGACAGCTGAATTGCCAACTATCAAATAACAAAATGTGTTTTACATTTGGACTACGCCAGCAAACCTAAAAATTCAACTGAAGCCATCTATGAGTGAAATCCGCAATTACTTAGTTGCCAACCTTATATATGTTTGGCACCGACTTCAAAAAGTAATTTCATGTTAATATTTCGTAGTTTAGTTGTAACTAAATAAGTTAATAATTATTTTATACCTTTTAGTGTATTTTTTTGTTGCATTTAATTTTTTAAGTCGGTTTTATTTTTTTTAAAAAATTATTATTGTTATTGATGGGTTAATTAAAAGGTTATAAAACTTTTTCGGTTCTTTTCTTTCATGTACTTCTTTCTAGAGACGGAACAATATTATTTAACAATGAAAAAAATATCATTTTTTTATTTTTTTTATTAAAAAATGTAAACAAACAAACATAAACAACAAATAACAACAATAATAAGAATGAGTCTTATTTTTGTAGTTTAGAAAATTATTTTGACAAAAAGTATCTGCCTTGGCATATCTTATATTATCTTATATTATTAAATGAGCAATTCTTGTATATACCATATATAGAATCGGGTTCTCGAAAATGGCTGTAACGATTTCGCGGAAAATTGGTGTACTTATCGAGTGTCGTGAGTTAATAGTTGTGTCAAATTTTGAATCCGATTGAAATAAAGGAAGGGGGTGTAAATTAGTCATGTCGCAAAAGAAATATTTTAATCGTTCATATCTCGTCTTCGGTAAGTCGCTGAGCCTTGAAATTTGAAACTTAAGCTCTCTAGAGGCTACAAGAAGTACCACAAGATTTTGGTTAAAATAGAAGTACCGGAAGTTGATGTTTACGTACGTAAGAATGTACCCTCCTACATTTCGCAACCATAAATCTCAGAGAAACGAAATTCGAAACTTAAGCTCGATATAGGCTAGAAAGGATACAGCAAGGTTTTGCTTGAAATCGAAACACCGGAAGTTGACATTTTCATGAAAGATTTTTTTTTCTCAAAAACCGCACTAACGATTTTTTAAAAATTGGTGTACTTATCAAGTGTCATGAGTTATTAAGCTATTTAGAGGAAATAGTTACCGAGCATCGCTCGGTGCTCTAGGCACTAAATTTTAATTGGAGGAAATAGTGAAAACATTTTCAAGATAGGGTACGTTCTCCCGCATTTGATTAATTTAATTGAGGAAAAAATGAAATTGTTTTGTATTATTTATTAATTTAAGTATTGTTTTATTCACATATCTTGTTGATATGTCATTAAATTTTGAATATATTTTTTTTAAGCGCTTGATTGATAAATTCGAAGAGAGCTAATGGGGCTAATAGGCCCTGGCCCGCTAAAAAAAACTTTCTATTCTACTCTATATCATAACAACGCCTTAAAATATCAATAAAAAGCATTCAAAAAATAATATTTTCTAAATTTTTAAGCCGTAGCGTAGGTTTAAAACTACAGAGCCCATTAGTAGAAAGTGGCAACCTGAGTCGAGTAAAAATAATTTGTTAATTTTCGATAGAAAATAAAATAGCCTAGCTTTAGGTGAAAAAATCATTCTCCTTTTCTCCTTTAAGTCTTTGTTGTAGGTATTATTTATTTTTTTATTTTTTTATTAATTTAAGTATTGTTTTATTCATATATCTTGATATGTCGTAAAGTTTTGAATATAATTTATTTTTCATTATTTTTTTTTGTTTTGGTTAGCTATTTTTTCTTTTTTTTTAATATTAAAATGGATAACCCGGATTAGAATATTAACGGCCTGTATTTTTTTTTACTCCCTAGAGGGATAAAAAACGAGGGAGAGTTTTTATCCATAAATATAAAAATATAAAACTCATTTTTTTGTTCTTTATTTTAAACAAGGAAAAGAGGAACAGAGAAAGAGAGAAAGGGGGATAAGGGGTAGATAGAGAGACATTGGGGATGATGGGCCGGGGGGGGGGGGTTGAAGGGTGAGCACCCCCGAAAAGATGAGCACCCACCCAGCCAACGCCTTCTTAGAAATAGCTCTTGCCAAAATACAAAATAGATGCAAGAGCAATATTATTAACTCAATTGCAAAAAGTAGGTTTTATTTCCATTATTATACAATAGAAATTATTTGGCTTATCCAATAGGCACACTGCCTGTAGAGAACCTGAGTGAACTCAGATTTTGACACTAGCGCCAACGGTGGCTGAATTTAATATTTATGATGAGAGTGCATTACAGACTAATATATATATATACTACTGCAAGGCCAGCCTTCGGCAGCCCTGGACCCCCACCCCTAAACCAACACCCCGCACCCACCTGCACTCACTGCACCTCCCCATTCCACCTCCACACCCACCCCGGCCCCCTGCACACATCCCCACTCCATCACCCCACCCGCATTCCACTCCGGGAACCCCACCACTGGACCCTGCACCCCACCCTCCACCCTCCGCATTCAGTTTTTGCACAGATAATGTGTACAAAATTTGGTTGAGTTTGGTCCAAGAGCAAGAATTTTCATTTTTTGGGTGGTTATCTTTTGCTTTTCTAACCTTCTAGTGGCCCACAGATTATGTATACAAAATTTGGTTGAGTTTGCTCCAAGGGCAAGCATTTTCATTTTTTGACCCTCCCTCCTTTTTGGGTTTTTTTAAATTTTTTTTCTTGGAAATTTAAAAAAAAAGTTGTCAGAAATCACATCCCCTACAAATTTGATTAAAGATAAAATTTGCCGTAGAGATAATATTTTAGGAGTTATTTGATCATTTCCAAACCCCCTTTTGGGGTCAAATATCAAAACGTTATATAGCAATAAACGTAAGTTAGAAGACATCCGATGCAAATATGAAATTTCATAATCCCTTCATCCGTTTTTACGTGAATCGTGGGCAACTTTTGGCGGAAACGACGGAAACATACAGACAGACAGACAGACAGGAATTTTGTTGAGGGTGTTTTCGTTCATAACTTTGCTTGAAACGTGTGCAACCAAAATTTGGCGTAATTTGGACCAATGTATAGACAAAACCTCAATTATATATATGTACATATATAGATTTAATACATAGTAGGTATAGATAATTTTAAATGATTGCATTAAATAAATATAATCTTGGCAGATATAATCATTATAAAAAGTGGGTTTAAATACATATTTAATGGATGAGAATTTGCGCCCTCCAACATAAAAAAACAAACATTTATTTAAAAGCTGCCATTTAAAAAATGTTGCAAAATTCAACGGAAGTTACTATTATAATAAAAGCTCAAGCTATTCGACAAACGAATATTAAACTCAGATTTAGTATCGCTATTCAAGTAATTTAAATTCATTTATGAATATAAATAAATATTATTATTAAATAAATGATTATTATTATTAGTCTGTTTGTCTGTATGTATGTATTTTGGTCCCGCTAGAAACTTACAAAGTCTCCACTAAAGGGGCCACCACCGATTTTGCACATTGTCTATGGTCTATGGTCTATGCCCTAGGAAACTCTAAAAATGAAATAACATTGTTTTAAAAATAAACATCATAACATTACAGTAGGTACTTATATTGTATATTATAGTGCAACTTGGGTATCTCGAATATTGTTAATTCGAATTCACTGGTAATTCGTATTGTTAGACATTTTTTTTTTAATTTCGATGGATGGATAAAATCTTTCGATTGATTCTCTATGTATCCATAATATTTTATTTTTATTTGTTGATCACGAAAGCGTTATATTGGCTGCCTAATTGATCGTCTTGTTTATATTTACATTTTCGAAATTTTGATCAACAATGTTTTGTATTCTTTAGAAAAACAATGAAATTTGATTAATTTTATGGTGGAGATTATACGAAATTACAAAAAATAAAACCGACTTCAAAAAAATTAAATGCAACAAATAAAATAATAAGAACTCAAAAATAAAATAAAATGCACTAAAAGGTATAAAATAATTATCTTATTTAGTTACAACTAAACGACGAAATTTTTAAATCAAATCACTTTTTGAAGTCGGTGCCAAACAAATTATACGCGATATATGTCTTCATTACCAGCCAAAAGTACTAGGAGTCCGTTGAGTTCGATTCATAAAATGTACATGTTTAGCACCGACTTCAAAAAGGGATTTCATGTAATAATTTCACCGTTTAGTTGTAACTAAATAAGATAATTATTTTACACCTTTTAGTGAATTTTATTTTATTTTTGAGTTGTTATTATTTTATTTGTTGAATTTAATTTTTTTGAAGTTTTTTATTTTTTTTCTATAATCAAAATTATTTTTATTTTTCTATTTTTAGAGATGTTGACAATCTTAAGAAAATACCTTTGCATGCATCTCGTAAGAGAAAGAATCATGCGAATGAATCACAAAATGATAAAAATATAAAATTCAATTTATAAATAGAGGAATTCTCTCGAAACGTTAGCGGGTTTTAAATGAACGTTTTATTTTTTTTTTATAAAAGATTTTTTTTATTATAATTTCGATTATTTCCTCATAAAAATTGGAGATTTCCGCTATTTTGTTATTGATCATATCATCAGAACCTGACCAGATTAATATGGGACCAATCGGAAACTATACTGAACCCAATGCAAAAAAATCATCAAAATCGGTTCACAATTGGCGAAGAAATCGAGTAACATAGACACAAAAAAAATCCGTTGAATTAAGAACCTCCTACTTTTTTGAAGTCGGTTAAAATTCATTAAAATCTATTTCAAAAAGAAACATGGATACTTTTGATAAAGAATGACACACCTCTTATCAATAACGGCTTCTTAGATAATATTTCATATCAGCCACTGTGTATTTCTACATTTGGTTAATACCTAATTATTAATGCAGAGTGTTGAGTGAAAGTCATGTGGTGTGTGGTAAAACACTCCACGATTTTATTTAGGCCCTGGGTTTCTAAAATAATGTGATTTCTGTGAATGTGGTTGAAAGTTGCAAAGTTGCAAAGTTGGATGAGCACAGGGGTGGGTGGGTTGCAATCCTTGGAACAAGGGAGAGCAACTTACCGTGTTTTGTGACGTGTGATAGGGTTGTTGCATTTGTTGCTGGTGGTGGCCGTGGTGACCATGGGGGTTGATTGGAGGGATGTCAAACTCCTCGTCGCCGAAACTTGGCGTGTGAAATGTCTGCAAAAATGATGCAAAAACACACATCAATCACCCGAGTAGAATAACAATTTTATTCATTGATTGATTTATATAGTATACAAATAAATACAAATTGTTTTATTAAATCTCAAAATGATTATTCAAAATACAAACGTTTCGCCAGAATTTTTCCCTTTATCGATGGAATTTTAACAAATTTGAAAAAAAAATAGTTGCTTTGAAAAATGAATATAAAGCAACTGTTAATAGTTTATATTATGTATGCATTGATTTTCTTTTTTAAAGCAACTTGTTTTTCAAATTTTCATACAATCGATAAATGAAAAAATTCTCCCGAAACGTTTGGGATTCATTATAAACGTTTTGAGGTCGTTCTTATAAAAGAATTGTATTTATTTTATATCTAGCTCAATTAATATTTAGTAATTTAATTAAGAAATTGAGAAAGTATCAAATTTTCAGTCAAAAATGACCCATTAAATTAGAGAAATCATATTTTGAATTTGAGAATATTTCCATCCTAAGCCTATGGAAGCTAGAAAATTTTAACCAAAAATTTTGACACCAGAATGAACTTTCTACAAGCTTGTAAGTATTAGAATCAAGAAACGGACAGAATTTTTGAAAATAGTTTTTCCTTTATGTTTTAAATTTAAAAAAAGACGCCACATGACTTTCACTTACCCTGCATTAAAAACAAACTGTTTTATAAAATATAATAATATTAAAAGTAGATTTATATTGACAGATGCACACCAACACCCACACACACATAGAGAGTGATATTTTTCGAAAAATAATTTAGGGTTCTGTTTAAAAAATAAAACCGGACCATATTAGTGTCGCTAAAGTGTTTCTCTCACAGAGCATAGTAATTTGTAAACTAATACAATATTAAAACTAGAAATTTACAATTAAAATGGAATTTATTTTTTACCAAGTCAAAAATCGTATTAAAATTTAATTTGAATAAAAATTTTAGGCAGAGTCAGATTTTTTGAACATTTTAGACGAGTTATGAATTTATGTACCAGTTCAATTTGAATAAAATACTAGAATTAAAATTTTCAAAAAATTATAAAGTATTCCTCTATTGACAAAAACGGCTCTAACGAGTTCGAAGAAAATCACGGATTAGGGGGTTTTTGGGATTGATATTTCGATCTGTCAGTGACTCATCTTCAGGTACCATTTTCTTAATGGTGGGTGTGTCCAAACAATTTATAATAATTTTTTTTTAATTTCATTTGATTAAATTGTTTGTTTTTTTGTTTTTTTTTTAATTTTAAAACTCACTAATAGTTTATTACATATTTAAAATTAGAAAATGTAATCACTTATAAAAGGTTTTTTTTTCTTCTATTGATGACGAAGTGGTAAATTGTTGTAAAACCGCCGATTCGGACATGATCCCCTCCCTTCTTCGGGATTTAAAATGATCAACGAAGGAAATTCGGTGTATATTAATATTATTTTTGATTGCAATTACATTCAAAACTTACACTGCGATTTCTTGATGAAGGCCGGAGCGAGTCAAAACGTTAACAAACAAATAAATTAAATTTTATTTCAATTTTATTTAATTCTGGCTGCAAATTAAAATCAAACTTTTTACCTGAATAAAAAAATTAAAAATAATATTAATATATCGTTTTTAATCAAAAAATTACCGAGAAATTATTAATTCTACATTAAAAACTAACAGCTATAAAATAATTCCTGTGCTTAATATGTTTCACTATAAGCCAACACCGCTTTCCCTAAACGTTATAAAATAATTGGGGTGTTTTAATTAATACTTTACTATAAAGGGTATGTGTATGGTCAAGTATTGTAATCGTGCATGAAAAAAGTGGTTCTTTTTCCTTCTTTTTTTCGAAATATCTGAAAAACGGCTGAAACTATTTTGATTAAAAAAACTGAGCGAAACAATGGCATTTCGGTCTACAAAAAAGCTCTAATAAGTAAACATCGAAAAAATTATATTTTTTGAGATAATAATTGTCAAAGAATGAAAATATAGGCTCTTGTACCAAACTCAACCAAATTTTGTATACATAATCAGTGGGCCCACAGAAGTCTAAAAATGCAAAAACTACCCCCCCCCCTCCCTTTTATGATTATAAATAATTTTATTAAATATTAAATATAAGTGAGGGGCCAGGTCGTATGGTAAAGTCAAGTGGATGGCCACATCAGAACACGTCAGCTTATTGAAAATTAAAATTTGCTCTCCAAAATGTGACTTAACCCGTTCTTCCCACATGGAGCTTTCATTTTTTGATGTAATAAAAATTAAAATATATAGTACAGGAAATGAAAATAGAGTAAAAAAGGAAGTATAATTTTTGGTGGGTTTTCTTTTGATGTTTTTTAATCAAAGATAAGAAATTGAATTCGATTGGAATTGAAACCACAAATAAAAATAAATAAATAAATAATATTATTTGGTTCTCTCGCTCTCTGGGTTGTTATTTCTCAATACAAATGAAATTTATATTATTTTGGAACAGTGTCGCAGTTTTATTCGTATATACTATATAAAGAGGTGTTTCTTTGTTGGTTGGTTGGTTGGTATGGCTGTAATTCAACCCACCCTCAGCCGTTAAAAGGAAAATAAGAGTGCAGTGCGTGGGGTCACAACTGAGGGTGGGTGGGTGGGGGGGGCACATTCGTCTTGCAATTTCAATACAACCCCCACCCTACCCTTTCCCATCATACACACACACACACACACACTAACATAAACTTAATCTCACCCTGAAACTAATTCGCAACCACCCCTCAATACGCCATCAAACGACCCCGTAATTGCTTTTGTCTTCCCATAAATATCACTTAAAAAAAAAAAAACAACGACCAGGACATTCCAAAAAGACATTTTTTTCTGAAAATAAATGGCAAATAAATAAATAATATATAATCCCTCTTTATTTATTATTATTATTATTATTATTATTATTTTGCTGTTGTAGGATATATTATCATGGATTTAGGAAGGTAATAAAGCCTGGCGATAGGCATTAAAGCACTTTTTTACAAGGCAATGAATTGTAATAGCGAAAAATTTAGAAAATCTATCTATCTTATATTATTAAATTAGACAGCAAAAATTTTATACATAGATACCACCTGAATTCGCAGCCGGAAATTTTTTTAATCAGCCACTTGTTTTGTTTTGATTCAACCACATGATTCATTATTCTTTTGTTGACGCTTTTAAACCCAACCGAAGGAGTGACGATCCTACAGTTTATTTAAGAGGATGACAATTATTTTATTCGGAATTTGTGATTTTAATTATTCTTGGGCTGCCTTCCCATTAATTCACCATTAAATTCTTCAATAGAAAATATCTTCAATTAATTAAACAAACTAATTAACACTTTTATTATTGAATTAATTAAATTTTATAATTTTTTTTTGGCTTTTTAGTCTTTCTAGCCATAAGCCAATTTACGATAGTATATTTTTTAATTTGTCTCTACCCAGGGGTCAGATTTTTAGCCGGATGCCTCGAGTCGGATTCGAACCCGGGTCCACTTGGTTAGCAGGCTGACATGCTATCACCTAGCCTAACCCGACCCCCAATTTTAATTTATAATAATATTTATAATGAAATATTAACGGGTTTTAAATAAAACAAACAAACAATTAATTAAATTTCTAAAGAAATTTATTTATACATTTTTATTGACACACCCACTTGTCAATAGCTAGGTTAATTCAGAAAAAAAAAACAATCAAATTAAAGTTATCCGAAGATGAGACCCTAACAGATCGAATTGTCGACCCAAAAACAGGTGGTAACCGGTGATTTTCATCGAAATCAATAGAGCCGAAACCGATTCTAAATATATATATATTTTATATATATTTATATAAAATACCTATTTTTTCGTATTTCAATGTTTCACTTTTCTAAGCTAAAACCATATCGATATCTTTTCGGGAATAATAGATTTTGAAAAACCCAGAAAACAAATTTTTGTCCTTTATTCGGGTTCGAATTTCAAAAAAAAATCCCATCTTAGCTCAACGTTAAATCTTAGAAAGAATGTACCCTTCAATTTTCATCTTTTTAGGTCCAGCGGTTTGGGATGGGAGAAGTTCCGGGGTTGGGAAGAGGGTCGGTGGGATGGAGAGTGGTTGGAGATGGAGGAGAGGGAGTGGTCAAGTGACGGGGAGTCTAGGGGGCTTCCCCTTGGCTAGTAAGAGGCCTACTGAAGGGGCTAGTATTTTTATATATAAGAACAACATTTCTATGAGCTTCCGTTCCGAGTTATCTTTAGTATTCGAACCCAGATAGATATACATATAAAATTCTGCTTGACAAATATTTGTTTACACTTTTCAAACATTTCTAAGCTCCGATAGTTATTTTTTATGGATTTCGCCAAAAGAAATTTAATTTGTTCTTTTAAGCCCTCTGAGAATAAGGAAAAGGGACAAAGGGCTTGGAAAAATCTGTTCCAGGGTTGTCTAATATCCAGAGGGTGGTTTGCTAGCTAATTTGTTAATACCCCGGGGGGGCGTCTCTTCAAATATTGACCCAAACCAGACACATAGACAACAATCAGAAAACAACGTTTCTCCCTCAAATCCAAACGTATTAAATTAATCATTGAATTACTCTCAACATATATTAATAAATAAAATCTAATCTCTAAATTTGAACAACAAAAAATAAAAAAATAAACAGGTATTATTTATTATAATTTTTATTTATCTATCTATCTATATCTACTCTTATTAAACGAGCAAAAATTGTATATATATTTATTTATATATTTGTATCTTAGTTCTATTTTGAAAACGGCTCTACCGATTTTGATGAAAGCAACTCTATTAACAAGTTTTGAGGATGAGAAAACGATCTGGCTAGGTCTGGACCTCGACAAATTTCATCTTAATTGATCTTTTCTTAATTAAAGTAATTATTTATAGATGAAAATCTCAATAAAAAAGTTTGTTTACAATTTTTTCAATTATCTTTTGTTTATTAATTGGTTTTTTAATTTTAAAACCCACTAATAGGCTATAGCAAATATCAATATATATATATATATATATATATATATATATATATATATATTAAATTAAACAATTTAATTGATTAAAATTCATTTTATTAAAAAACACATATTAAAAATATTATCGCAAGCTAGAAGATCAAGTACCGTCGATAATGGGAAGTAATCTCCGAAATCGAAGCCTCAAATACAATATTTCATGTAAAAAATAGCTTCAATAAAATTATTATTTATTATTTATTCAATTGATTAAAAAACACGATAAATTGATATTTAGTTTAAAAAAATAATTATACGGAATTAATTAATTTATATACTTATTTACACATAATCTGTGGACCACTAGAAAGCTAGAAATGCAAAAACTGGGTGCGGGGTTGGGATGGATGTGGGGTGCAATGGTGGGGTTTCGGGGGCGGGGTTAGGGTGGGGGGGGGTCCAGGG
Source organism: Forficula auricularia (assembly GCA_024734495.1). Lineage (NCBI taxonomy): Eukaryota > Metazoa > Arthropoda > Insecta > Dermaptera > Forficulidae > Forficula > Forficula auricularia. The sequence continues at coordinate 9,368,219 of JALMQS010000083.1, read as the reverse complement.
GCGTTTGGTTACCGTGCATCGCTCGGTGGCTCCAGGGCTCCAGGTACTTTTGATTTATGAGAAATAACAATATAGAATTCTTAAAAAAAAAAAAAAAAACAATATGAAAGTTTTGGGAAGAAAATCCCGATAGGAATGCCATCTCTGTTAGCTGTTTTGGGGTAATTTGTTTAAATTTTTAAATTGTTCTATTTCCTCATGTTTTTAAGTTTTATTTAAAATTCAATTTTAGTACATACTACATAGGTTTATTTATGAAATATCTCGAAAGGGTCTTTTATCAATTTTTTCAAAATTTTCCCCTGAATCAAAAAATGAGGGGTTTTGATTTTGGTACTTTAAACACAAAAGGCTACGTTTATATATAGATGTCCTTCCTGTTTAACTATTTAAGTGTGGGTGTAAAAATTACTCAGCCTTTAGAATTTTTACTTTACCATATAGAGTATTGTAATCGTGCATGAAAAAAGTGTTTTTTCCTTCTTATTTTCGAAATATCTGAAAAACGGCTGAAACTATTTCAATTAAAAAAATTGAGCGAAACCATGGCATTTTGCTCTACAAAAAAGCCCTAATAAGTGAAAATCAAAAAAATTATATTTTTCGAGATAATAATTTTTTGTCAAAATGTCTGTTAGTCTGTTAGTCTGTGCGTTACCAAATTTGTCTACGAGCTAGCTCAAAAACTAATGTGAATATCGAATCCAAATTTCACAGGTAGTTTTGGTCCGTTGAGATTGAGAGCTGATTAGATTTTGGTGCATATCGACCCAAAATTAAGGGGGTGGAGGGAGGGGGTTAAAAATTAAAAATCTAGGTCGTTTGAGCAAACTCAACCAAATTTTGTATACATAATCAGTGGACCCCCAGAAGTCTAAAAATGCAAAATATAACCGCCCAAAATGGCGGGGGGAGGGGGTCAAAAAATGAAAATCTTGGCCATTTACCAAACTTAACCAACTTTTGAATACATAATCAGTGGGTCCCAAGAAGTCTAAAAATGGAAAAACTAACCGCCCGAAGTGTGTGTGGTGGGGGGGGGGGGGGGTAAAAAATTAAAATCTTTGCCATTTACCAAACTCAAACAAATTTTGTATACATATTCAGTGGGTCCCAGGAGTCTAAAAATGCAAAAACTAACCCCCCCCCCTACACGATTATAAATAATTTTATTAAATATTAAATATAAGTGGGGGCCAGGTTGTATGGTAAAGTCAAGTGGATGGCCACATCAGAACACGTCAGCTTATTATATTTTTTGAAGGTAATTTCTATATCTATTAAATAGTTTATTTATTTATTCTTGATAACCGTCTAAGCCAATTTATTTAGAATTTAAATTATTATCAATTTTAGTTAAAAAGAGCGCCTCGATTTTCGCTTATCTTTCTTTCGGCCGCTTGAATAATATATTTATTTATTTATTTCAGTTTTGATCTCAGCCTGGAAAGCACACCTCTAGAATCCATCCAGAATGGTAAGTACACAAAAAACAAATTGTACTTATTTATATAGTATTAGGATTATTCCAATATTCAAGTAGAGTAAAGTAGAGATTTAAATTAACTTTGATATTATTATTGTTATTATTATCAGTGCCGTATTTAGCCTATGAAGGGCCCTGTGCTTGGGATTAAATTTCAGCCCCTTATTTTTTAAAATAATTATTAATAAATAATTCAATAATAATAAAGCAATACATTTTTCCGAAAGAACTTAATTTCATTATTAATTATTTTTAATAGTCTGCAATTTAACTTTTTTTCTATTCTTTTATTTTCTTTCTAGACCATGTTAGACAGCCCTGGCCCTGTGCGGGTGCACCTGTCGCACTTGTCTAGTTACGGCATGGATTATTATTATCATTAAAATTTTACTTATTTAAGCTTTTATATTTTGAATTTAATAAAAGAGATTTTCGAGTGGTAGAAAGTTGGTTTTGGGGCTAAAATGTTTGTATTTGTATAATTCAGAGGACGGAATAGCTTTTAGATTTCGGACTTCTTGTTCAAAAATACAGAAAACATATTTTTTGAATGATTTTATTGAGATTTTAAGCCGATGTTATAATATAGGCAGAAATAAACAATTTACTTTATTTCCAGGTCTATTTAATTAATATTACTACTTATAAATGCGTCTCTAGTGTAAATAAATTTTCACTTTTTTAAAATTATTTAATAAAAGTGGGTGGAAACGATTCTTTCATTAGCAACTGATCGAGGAAAATGAATAACAAAAAGATGCGGATAGAATGATCGCTCTTCCCTTTTGTGCTTAAGACTTTTCCAATAGCAAAATGTTCGATAAAGAACTGAATTTTGGTCAAAAATGCTAACTAGCATTCAACTAATCTGGTACACAATTATGACTTTTCTGATCCCACAATTGTAGACCAAGAGCGGAATTTAGAAAAATAATTAATATTAGAAAATATCGAAATTAAAACAAAAATTGATACACACTGGTTTTATAATATTTATCAAAATTTTTTAGATTTTTTAGATTTTTTTTTTGTTATTTTTATTCAATGTAAGTAATTGAATATCCAAGACAATCAATCTATATTTTCTCTATTTTCAAAATATTTCTAGTTGCTTTATGATTCTTTTTTAAAGCAATTATTTTTCAACATTTCCATTGCATAAAGAAAAATTTCTATCGAAACGTTTGGTTTTATAATAAACGTTTTTTGACAATGATTTTATAAAATAACTCTATTTATTTAAATCCAAGAAATAATAAATAATTTTTAACCGACTTCAAAAAAGGAGTAGGTTCTTCAATTCGACTGAATTTATTTATTTATTTGTATCTATGTTACCTGATATCTTCGGCAATTATGAACATTTCGACGATTTTTTTGCATTGGGTTCAGTATAGTCTTCGATTGGTCCCGTTTTTTTTCATTGGTATTGGACCTTTTTTGTTATGTTTGTTCAGGCATAACTTCTTTGTTTATGAACCGATTTTAATGATTCTTTTTGCATTTGGATCAGTATAGCTCCAAGATAGTCAAAATATAACTATTTATTTATTTATTTTATGTATGTTATACGAGAACTTTTTGCCACGTGGACCGATTTCGATGATTCTTTTTTTATTGAAAAGGGGGTACCTTAGGGTGGTCGCATATTAATTTGGTCAAGTTCTGATGATATAATAAATGACCAGATAACGTAAATCTCCAATTCTTATGAGCAAATAATCGAAATTATAATAAATAAAATCTTTTATAAAAAATCTTAAAACTTTCATTTAAAACCCGTAAAATCATCGAGATAATTTGTCTATTTATGAATTGAATTTTATTATCATTTTCTGATTCATTCGCCCGACGCTTTCTCTCACGAGATGCCATCAAGGTAATATCTTAAGTCACTATTAATAACATCACTAAAAAGAGAAAAATAAAAATAATTTTTATAAAAAAAAAAAATAAAACCGACTTCAAAAAAATTAAATGAAACAAATAAAATAATAAGAACTCAAAAATCAAATAAAATGCACTAAAAGGGATAAAATAATTATCTTATTTAGTTACAACTAAACGACGAAATATTTACATGAAATTACTTTTTGAAGTCGGTGCTAAACAAAATATATAAGCGAGCTTACACTCCAAACGTACTAAGTAAGATCCGTCGAGTTCGATTCACAAAATGTATATGTTTGGTACCGACTTCAAAAAGTGATTTCATATAACAATTTCGTCGTTTAGTTGTAACTAAATTAGATAATTATTTTATACCTTTTAGTGCATTTTATTTGATTTTTGAATTCTTATTATTTTATAATATATAGTACATATATATATATACTATATATACCTAAAATATATCTACCTATCATCTATTTCTTTTTCATATATTTGGTTTACTTATTTTAATATACATATTATGCATATTCATTTGCATACATGTTTATTATTATTATTATTATTATTATTAGTATTTTTAATTAAATTAAAGAATAAAAAAATGAAGTCTAACTTAGAATGAAATTTTTTTGTTAAAATAAAAAAATAAAAATCCCTAAAATGAGTTTGGAGATAAAATAATATATATATATATATATATATATAAATGGTAAACAGAGTAGAAAATTCATTAATTCAATGTTGTGGTTTAATTTCCTCTCCCAGACCCTCCGCCCCCACAAAAAAAAGAATTAAAAAAGAAAACAAAAAATTCGTCTTTTAATTAATTTTTTTTATTTTTTTAAAAGGATAAATTATTCAGTAAAATGAATAAAAAAAAAAAAATTAATACAAGTGGAAAAGTAAATAATTTTTTATTTATTTATTTATTTTTCCAACTAAACAAAAAACAAAATGGACGAATAAAGAAATAAAAAATAAAAAATAAAAAAAAGGTAAAAAAGCGGGGGTGCATTGTCAACTCTCTCTCGAATTCTCTCTTTCTCTTGCCCCTCCCCCCTACCGCTCCAGAGTACTGGCCGCTCTTTTACCCCCCCCCCCCACCCCTCTCCCTAACCATTGAAATTCATTAAAATAGAGGTCGCTTTTTAATTACCAATTCGACATTAACAAAAAGAAAAGAGAAAGAGAATGGGTAAAAAGAGTAACTTCATTAGCATCTAAATTAAGGTTTAATTTTGTAATTTCAACATTGTTTCTTTTGTTTTTCAGCCGAGGGTTCATCTAAAGGGGGCCGGGGTTCTTTTGTCCAAAGGTTTCAACATCCATTCTGCAGCAAAATACGTAGACACACAGAGAAAAATTCCACCCTCCAATTTGATTTAATAATATTTGAACGATTCACAGGGCTTTTCTGTAAACAACCCGTAAACTGTCTGTAAAAGTAAAATACGATTCTATTAATAATAATATCTCTTGAAATTTCCAAAAATTTTAAGGAAAATGTTAAAAAAAATTATAAATATTCATACATTCATTAAGGACGTTCTCTAATAAATCGATTTTCTTGCAATCCTTTTAAAACTTTGAATACACATATTTATAAGTGTCCTTTATACGTAGAAATTTTTTTCAATAGTCCTTGCGGCACTAAATTTGTAAATATTGACCATTGAAATTTGCATATTTAACACGCGAACCCTATCCCGATTGATGTTAAAGCGACTGTTTCATTAAATAACAATCGTAATTTTCTTGAAATTATTTTGAAAAACTGAGAATCATTAACTGAAGATATAACAAATATTTTTCTGTTAAAATAATTGTATCAAGCGGTATTCGTTTTGTATGAAAAATGTTAAAAGTTAGGTACTTTTGATGGTTTTCGTTTTTTCTCTCATGGCATGGCAAGTGAGAGATGGCGACTTGGCAACGTCGCACTAAAATCACTCAATTTTTCCATATCTAAAAAACTTCTGCAGCTGGTGCATTTGAGATTTTTAGCTAATTCTCTCAACCTAACTATACTGTTCTCATCTGGAATTTCGCATTGAGCTGTTTCATGAAGTGTTTTTTTTATTCTTTGTCTTTTAGCGCCGGTAAGAATGCAATGTTGCCAGAACCGAGAAACGACGGAGTGAAAATATTTTTGCCTTTCTGCGCATGTGAGAGTAGGGGAAAGACAGAACTGCATCTGAGCTTTATTAGGGAACGTCCTTAAGTAGAATATTTTTGTAACCATAAACCATAAGCTAATTAAAGATAAACAATACCTAATAATATTGAAAATTAATTATGACCAGATATATATATATATATAAAATAAATATACTAAATAGATTTTAATTAAAGATTAATTATTACACTGATTTATTATTTTTTCATAAAAAAACAAAACAAAAACATAAACATTTCTTGCTATTTATTTTTCGATTCCGGTTCAAACGCAAAACAAAACCCTGTTAACATGCCATATAGTGTCACTTTTGGGTTTCTCTACCTGTCAAAGGTATTTATTGTAACTCGTAAGCTATACTATAGTAAGATACCAACTTGGAATTTACATATTTCATTTTCTCCCGATCATCGAAGTTAAATCCAATTATTATTTTGACGAGGATCCCATTTCTTCAGGGGTCAAAAGACAAAATCCCTGCGAGGTAGTTATCATTGGAAAGATAATATCTTAAAGTATAAATTAAAGATGTATTTTCTAATTTTCAATTATATTTAAAATAACGGCGGGAGGGGCATCCAAGTAATCAATTTCAGACGATTTTCATAATGGAAATAATTTTGAAACGATTTCAAACTAAGAAAAACATTCTAGATTATCGTTCATAATCTGACCATGAAAAGAAAATCAGAGTCTGTTCTGTAAACAAGTGGTTATTTTTAGGGTATCGGTGTACGTGCCCTCGGTTATAACGAGCAAACATCGTGGACCCTTCGCTCTCGTTATAAGCTGGTTCGACTGTACTTATTAACAGGTGGATAAATAAAAATGAATCATGTCGTTGAATCAAAACAAAACAAGTGGTTGATTAAATAAACAATAACATCAATTACTAAGTAATATATTGTATAATACAATATGTGTAATGTTTAATAAATTGGGCAAAAATTAGATTTCATGATTCTATAAGCAGAGGAATTAATTATGTTAAGTAAATGCATGTCAAAATGAAATGTGATAAGTAAAATTCATGTGATGCACACACCATATGCTTAAAAAAATCCCCCTTCATTTCCAAATAAAAAAAGAAGAAAGAATTATGAAAAAATAAAACCGACTTCAAAAATATTAAATGTAACAAATTAAATAATAAGAACTCATAAATAAAATACACTAAAAGGTATAAAATAATTATCTTATTTAGTTACAACTAAACGACGAAATTGTTATATGAAATCACTTTTTGAAGTCGGTACCAAACATATACATTTTGTGAATCGAACTAGACGGATCTTACTTAGTACGTTTGAGTGTAAACTCGCTTATATAGTTTGTTTAGCACCGACTTCAAAAAGTGATTTCATGTTAATAAATTTCATCGTTTAGTTGTAACTAAATAAGATAATTATTTTATACACCTTTTAGTGCATTTTATTTGATTTTTGAGTTCTTATTATTTTTATTTGTTGCATTTAGTTTTTTGAAGTCGGTTTTATTTTTTTTTATGAAAATTATTTTTTTCTCTCTTTTTAGTGAAGTTATTAATAGTGACTTAATATAATACCTTGCATGGATCTCGTGCGAATGAATCAGAAAATGATAATAAAATTAAATTCATAAATATAGAAATTCTCTCGAAACTATTTTATTTATTATAATTTCGATTATTTGCTCATAAGAATTGGAGATTTACGTTAACTGGTCATTTATCATATCATCAGAACTTGACCAAATTAAGGTGATGCATTCCACTAGCAAAGTGCCCCCTTTTCAACACAAAAAGAATCATCGAAATCGGTCTAGTGGCAAAAGTTCCTGCATAACATTGCAAGAATAAATAAATAAATAGTTATATTTTGACTATCTTGGAGCTGAAGTGATCAGAAAGCTGAAAGAATCATTAAAATCGGTTCATAAACAAAGAAGTTATGCGCAAACAAACATAACAAAAAAGTCCAATACCAATGAAATTTATATTTTTACCAATCGGAAAGTAGAGTGAACCCAATGCAAAAAAAATCATCGAAATCGGTTCATAATTGGCGAAGATATCACGTAACATAGACAAAAAAATAAAAATTCAGTGAAATTGAGAACCTCCTCTTTTTTTGAAGTCGGTTAAAAACATGCACTTTTTTAAACATATTCTTTATTCCATCTCTTGTTGTCGTTTTTTATTATTTATTGAAGATTTTTCCTTGTTTGAATATTTTCTTTATAAGCAATTTAAAAAAAAAAACTCGTTTTGTCGTTGTTGTTGTTGAGATTTTTGATTAACTTTCTTTGTATAGTGGATGATTCAATTCCCCCGGACCTTTTTTACGTTCCAATCTCCGTAGAGAGAGGTAGTGGAAATAAAATGGCTGTGACATCCAACAAAATGGCTCTTAAAAAACAAAATAAATAAATAAATAAAAAATTCAAATATATTTCTCTTTTGACAGCCAAGTTGCCCTTTTATTTATTGTAATTTGTTTCCCCTTATTCTTACCTATTTAATGTTGAGTATTTGACTGATGATAACATTCAAGTTATCTTCATCAATTTTTTGCTTTAGTTAAAAGCAATATATGTATTAATATTGTTTTTAATTTTATATTCCGGTTAAAGAGTTTATTTGTAGCCACAATTCAATAAAACTGAAATATTTTTTTCTTTTTGGCAACGTTTTGATCTGCTTTGGCGATCATCAAAGCGTCGTTGTATAAACAGTTTTGAATTTAGTTCTGTAATTAAAAATAATAATTAATCATATAACTCCCGTATATCGAATAAAATAAAATAAAATAAAAACAAGATTCCTATATTTGATTCGATAGAGAATCAAATGCAGGGGATTTTTGTCAAATATTAAGTGAAAATAATATCTGAACTTAGATATTTCTAACTAGAAATAATGAAGTTAAATAAATTTTTAATTTTCTCATTAATATATCAAAGAATAATTAACATATTAACGAGAATTGTTTTTGATCGCGCTTTTTAAACAAGATATATATCGCGAGACTACTGCTGGTTGAAGCTATTGGAGTCTGCTGAGTCTTAAGTCTGGACTAAGAGAGAATGAAAAAGATATGATCCATTTAGCTATAATCCAACGTCATTTCGCGTTTAGCCCGCATGACGCCTTTTATATCAAACACTGATATGGATCACCAAATGAATTTGAAAACTGAGATGTTATATATTCAATCTCCCAGTCCAGAGCGCTCGATCTGTTAACACGTGTGTTAGGTGTTTGCTTTCGATTCGCGATCGAATCAAATACAGGTAACTTATGATTAATTAATGGCAACATCTAACACATGTGTTAACAAATCTAGCGCGCTGGACTGGGAGATTGCATATGTAACATCTCAGATTTCAAATTCATTTGGTGATCGATGTCCGTGATTTAAAAGCGTGCGCTTTGACATGTTCGCCCAGGTCATGTAAATGGATCGCACTCTTTTCAAATGGATCGCTCTCTCTGGTCCAGTCTTAAGACTCAGCAACTCTAGTAGCTTCAACAAGCCAGAAGTCTCGCGATAAATGTCTTTTTCAAAGCGTGATCAAAGACAATTCTCGTTAATATGTTAATTAGTCTTTAATATATTAATGAGAAAATATAAATTTATTTAAAAATAATATTAATATACACGGATTATTCCTTCGTTGACACTTTTAAACCCTGAAGAAGGAGCGACCATCCTCCGAATCGTCGTTGTTATTTTAGACGACAAAAATCACGTTCTAATAAATTATTTTATTCAGAATTTGTGGTTTTCATTATATTATGTAGTTGATGTCCATAGTTAATTTTTATTTTTATTTTAATATATACTTAATAATATTTGCCATTAACTATTAGTGGGATTTGAAATAAAAAAAGAAAATTAATTTTGATATATATAAAAAATATTTTTAATGAACTTTTAGTGGGATTTTAAAATAAAAAAAATTAATTAAATGAAATTGAAAAAAATTAATTATAAATTTTTATTGACACACCCACCTGTTAATAATTAAGTTTTAATTGAGAAAAAACAATCAAATTAAAGTTACCCGGAGATGAGACCCTGACAGATCAATTTGTCTACCCTAAGCCCCCCCCTAGCCAGTGATTTTTATCGAAATCATTAAAGCCGTTTTCGAGAAACCGATTCTATATGAATAAATAAATAAATGTATAGCTAATTTAATAGAAGTATAACAATATTGAACTGGATGCGATTTATATAATAAAAAGAGTTATTGTGACGTGTGCCTGTCATATTTCTTATACCGCCTGCGATAGCTGCAACCAAATGAGCTGACTTGGGTATCCTTGGCCTACCATACAGGCGCTATTGTGGACGCTGGAATTCCACTGACGTGACGGCCAATGGCTTAGCTTAGAGAAACTGGCGCAAATTCTTAAGGAAACATATACAAGTGCGCCACATGACTTTCACTTACCTGATTCATATTTTAAGGCCAAAATCATATATTTTACATTGCATATTAAGAGCTTCTCTGGTGTGTTTTTGTCTCGAGGGTAGAACTAACAAGCCCGACAAGCTTGTTAGTACTCGGGTTCAACTCCTGAGCCCTCTGATATGCAATGGAAAAATAGTTTCTACTTTTTAAAATTTAAATTCTTTCTTGATAAACATTTATATCTCATTCTATTTATTTTTTAAGATTTCAGTTCAAACTCAAAATAGAACCCTATTATAGTGTCACTTTTGTGTTTCTCTACCTGTCAAGCTCGTATGCTAAATATGAAACGAACTTAGAATTTACATATTTCATTTTCTCCAATTGAATCCAATTATTATTTTGAGGAGAATCCCATTCCTTCGGAGCTCAATACAAAGCCAAGGTCCAACTGGAGTTGAATAAAAAACAGTTTGAAATAAACTTTCTACGACCATGGCTATTCTTAATTAGTCTGTTATTTAATAGGTCAGTATTTAACTGAATAGTCAATATTTTTAAATTTATAAAATTTGATCAAAATCGAGTCTAAAATTTTAAATACGTATTTCTGCATTATTTCAAAATAAACCGGCCAAGACTCGCATACCAAGGGTTCCGACTTTTATCTCTTCCAAAATACTTGAGATATCAAATTGGTTCGTTTTTATTATTGATAAGAAGAAAATGGGGAAATTTATACATTTGTTTCTATAAAGTCATTTCTGAACGCCTACAGGTACAAAAAACACATAAAAATTGCCATTTTGGCCTCTGAATAGTTTTGATTTTAAAATAAATCAAATAAAAAAATAATTAATAATAATAATAATAGTAATAATAGGGGTGGAGATAGTCCCAGTGGTGGTGTCCGCGAATGGTCTGGTCACGAAGGATTGGAAGATTGCAAAATCAAAAATTCAATTGGACGAAGGACACATGAGAACTTGTCAGAAGGCCGCATTGTTGGAAACTGCAAATATTGTTAGGAAATTTTTAAGTCTCCAATAAACCACTCAGTGTCATGCATGATTCGCATCCCTAAATTCCTTTGTAAATATTGTACATATAAATATCAACCTTTGTACACAAATTTTTGCCTTGGGTAAATACCCCGGCAACTGTATAAATTTTTTTTTTTTTTGGCTTTTCGGCCTTTCTAGCCATAAGCCTAATTACGATACTAGTTATATATTTTTAAAATTTGTCTCTACCCCCGGGGGTCAGATTTTAGCTGGATGCCTCGAGTCGGATTCGAACCCGGGTCCCCTGGTTAGCTCGCTGTCACGCTACCGCCTAGCCTACTGACCCCCCACTGTATAAAAATTAAAAGAAAAATAAACAAAATAATAATAATAATAAGACTAAAGGAGAGAATGAAGAAATTTGTAGGTTTCTCCATAGTTTTAATTTAATTTTACTTAGGTAAGAATAGATAGGGTTCTATCTGTAAAATGATAAATTTGGGGGGGGGGGGGTGATTATATAAGGAACCATAGCAACCTATTAACAGGTGGTTGAATAAACATGATTCGTGTGGTTGAATCAAAATAAAACAAGTGGTTGATTAAATCTTATTATATTAAACGAGCAAATCTTGTAACATATATATACATATCCAGCCGGGTTCTCGAAAACGCCTCTAACGATTTGGATGAAATTCACGGGTTAGGAGGGTTTTGTGTTGGACATTCGATCTTTCACGGTCTCATCTTCGGCTAAGTTGTTTTTGATGGGTTTTTTGTTAATTGAATTAATTATTCACAGGTGGTTGTCTCGATAAAAATGTATATTTACATTTTTATTCAATTTCCTTTCAATTATTAATTGATTTTTTAATTTTAAATTCCACTAATAGATCATTACAAATATTATTATATAAGTATATTAAAAGTTAGACAATTTAATTGATTAAAAATCGAGTTTTAAATCCCACAAACGTATTTTTTCTATATTAGAATTTGGTAATTTAATTGATGAACTCAAAAATTGTTATTTAATTAAAAAAAATTATTATACGGTATATGTATAGGTATTTATTTATAAATACCTATACATATATACACATAAATAATCTGTGGGTCACTACAAGGCTTGAAATGCAAAAACTGGGTGAGGGGGCGGGGGCGAGGGTGGAGGTGATGGTGGGGGAGATGTTGGGGTGCAGTGGTGGAGGGTTCGGCGAAGGGGTGTGGGGGAATTGGGGTGGGTTGAGGTGTAGGTGGGGTCGATGTGGGGTGAAGTGGTGGGGGTCCGGGGTTCGTGGATTAATATATAGCTTTTAACTGAAGCAAAAATTTACCGAGCATCGCTCGGTGGCCAGATACTAAACAATAATTGAAAATAAACAAATTACGAAGCTTTCTCCTCCGGATACTATAGTTACTATATATATGTTAGTTAGAATAGTAACGATCCGTTGCAGTTAATATGTTACTAGAAGACTAATCGGAGAGTGTACCAAGTTTAGAAAAAGTTTTACTTGTTTACCACATTTTTTTTTTATTTGAGAAAACTTAATAAATAAGTAAATATGAGGAGTATAAATGGGTGGTGTTGAAACGTTTTTCAAAGTGAAATATATGGAGTTTTGTAGAAGCAAGAATCTAAGGGTGATCGAAGTGATCTTTCTCTGTTTGGTTTGGCTGTAACCTTTAAAGAAAAGAAAAGAAAAGAAAAAGAAGAGGGTCTTTTTCTGTTCTGTGTGTGCGTGTCCTTGCCTGGAGGAGAGAAGTCACTAACCTCCAACCTCAACCTCAAGGATACCAGCCAATCCATGTTGTCCAGTCCCCCCACCCCACACCCCACACTGCCAATCTTGGAAAATATACACATTGAACCACTCTAGAATCTAATCTAATAATTAAGAAAATAATTCAGATAGTTAAATCAAACTAGCATTTAAGTTATTATTATTAGGATTTATATTACAAGTTTTTTTTTATTTACCATGGTTTATTTGTCTGTTTATTAGCCTGAAATGCTGAAAAAATGACACAATATTTTGACTTACTTTTTACACTTTAATAATTTTTAGGGTTCCGTACAATCAATAGTATACTAAAGGTTCCGTACAATCAATCGCATACTAAGGGCCGGTTGTATGACGGTTTGTAAACACTTTGTTAAGTTGACAAACGGAGAATACGTTAGTAGTGACCACTAGCCGGCCGGATGGCCAATCAGATGACGCCCACTTTCATCTGATTGGCCATCCAACCGTCACTTGGTCACTACTAACGTATTCTCCGTTTATCAACTTATTATTATTATTATTTATTTTATTCAATCCTTACCCTATTTGGGTTTTGGATTCATACAATTCTTTTTACATTACTTCAATAGTTAATATACAAAATATTTTTCTTTTTCTTCTTTTTCTCTTCCTCCTCCTACTTTTTCTCCTTCGTAAATCTTCCGTCTTGGGCTTTCATCTCTTCTAAGCCTTCTTCTTCTGTCAGTCGTCCCTTTTATTTGTCTGTCCCTTGTCTATCTTGTCCATCGTCTGTCTCCAGAGTGTCTCTGTCCACTGGTCCTGTCAATTTCTTCTCCCAATCTTGTAAATCAAATCCAGTGTCTGTTCTCATTTCTGTACATATTTTATCGTGGTCAAACGTCTCTTTATTCTCTCCACACCATCTACACAATATGTTTTTCGTCCCTCTCCACACACTGCCACATCTTACTCTTGTCCATTTCTTCTTGTCTCTTTCCTCGGTCCTGTCGTCATTAAGATAGTCTTCCATGGTCAGGTCTCTTTTAATATTGTTGTAGTATGGGCAGTATGAGGATGTGTCTACACCCTTCCAGTCTGCTTGTATCGTCTGTTCCTGGTCTATTATTAGAAGTCTTGTCATCATTGATTCCAGTCTTGTTGGGTCGTTTTCATCCATCAGGAGTGATTCCACATTCTGTCCCAGTTCATTCATTCTTTTTTTCATATTTTGAACCCAGAGAGTTTCTTGATTATTGGACATATTTCTCATCAGCTCTCTCCAGCAAATCATGGTCAAACAATCTTCATTTCCTTCCACTATTAACAAAGTGTTTACAAACCGACATACAACCGGCCCTAAGGCTTCCGTACATAACAAGAACTTAAGGTGCCTGAACCATCAATCTTGGCTGGTCAAATATAGAGTAGTTGATTTCAGGTTTACCATCTTCTTTTTTTGCAACTAATTTCACAAATTGACTTATGGTTCACTCTCATAGCCATTGGTGATCATCTGTTTATGTTACCTGCACTTAGACAGCGGGGGGTCTGGTAGGGGAGGTGGGGGTGTTAGAGCCGTTGGGGTCAAAATCGAAGTTTTGCAAAAAATAAATAAACGTTCAATAAGAATTTAATAAAAAAATACTCTGATTGAAAAACGAAGTACTGGTCATCAGGGAGATCAAGAGTCTCCTACTCCCTTAACCCCTCGGTGGGTAATCAACCACCCCTCCAAAAAAATTTCTGGTACGGCCTTGGTACATAATGTTTTGAAGATATTATCTTTCCAATGATAACTACCTCGCAGGGATTTTGTCTTTTGACCCCCGAAGAAATGGGATCCTCGTCAAAATAATAATTGGATTTAACTTCGATAATCGGAAGAAAATGAAATATGTAAATTCGAAGTTGGTATCTTACTCTACTATATAGCTTTTACTAGATACAATAATCTTGATAGGTAGAGAAACCCAAAAGTGACACTATATGGTATGTTAACAGGGGGTTCTGTTTTACGTTTGAACCGAAATCAAAAAATAAATATCAAGAAATGTTTTTTTGTTTTGTTTTTTATGAAAAAATAAATAATCAGTGTAATAATTAATCTTTAATTAAAATCTAATTGGAGTATTTATTTTATATCTGATTATAATTAATTTTCAATATTATTCCGTATTGTTTATCTTTAATTATCTTATGGTATATTTTATGGTTACGAAACAATTAAAAATATTCTACTTAATGAATGTATGGTTATTTATAATTTTTTGTTTTAACATTTTTCTTAAAATCTTTGCAAATTTCAAGAGATATTATTATTATTAATAGAATCGTGTTTTACGTTTACAGACAGTTTACGGGTTGTTTACAGAAAAGTCCTGTGAATCGTTCAAATATTAAATCAAATTGGAGGGTGGAATTTTTCACTGTGTGTCTACATATTTTGCTGCATAATGGATATTCAAACCTTTGGACAAAAGAACCCCCCCCCCCCCTTTAGATGAACCCTCGAATGAAAAACAAAATTTTAATTATTGTTTATTGAATCAACCACTTGATTTGTTGTGATTAAACTCCATGATTTATTAATTTCCATCAGCCTGCGTTTAGAGACATCTAAACTTAAAATTATCAAAAAATTCCCCAAATTCACTCATTCTCTCTTTATCAACTACAAATAAATAAGAATTTGATATCACAAGTATTTTGGGAGTTGTATAAGGCACATGGTAATTCTCGGTATGCAATCCGCCGGCTTTGAAATAGATTTCAGATGTTCAAATACTGTATATTTTGAATAATTGTATTAAAAATAAACCCTGAGTTTTAAAATCGGTGCTTGTTGGATTGGATGTCTTACCTGGTCACCCATGTTGTATGTATTGTTGTGATAACTGTGCGGCACTGATAAGGACAAATCAAGGTTCTCGTTCCTCTGCAACAAATAAACAATACATAAACAATTAAGAACGTTTGCGAGACAACAAAAAAAGTACAAAGTAATAGAGATGGATTATTTAAAGGTACAAACTGAGAAAAGTTCTTAAAAGGATTAGGAAGGGTTAATAAAGTTTCAAGTGGAGTTTTCTGTATGGGATTAGTTCAAAAACATTGCCCATGAAATGAAACTATATTGCATAATTTGATCTTTTAATAAGAAAACACACACACACACACACACACACATGCAAAATAATCCTTATAATAGCTTATAACCGTAAAAATTTAAATTTTATTATTAATCGATAAAATATTGAAAAATAAATCTCTTGTGTTTATTTATGCAAATAATTTAGGGAGAATTGGGACAAGTATTGTATTATAGTATAGATCATAAATAAAAGAAAGCACTCAGTCTAGGGGCTGTGAGTAAGTCTTTTTTGTCTTGGACGTTTAATAAATCATCCCCAAAGCTTAAATTTTCGCCGCCAGTTGGCGCTTAAGTCGTGACGCACGGTCCCTATACTTAGGATAAAATTAGCAAAGATTGTAAATGATTAAATCTTATCAAATTATATTAAACGAGAAATTCTTGTAGGTATATATAATATACCAGCTTAGGCCCGGGCCTTCGGCACGGCGTCACCTAGCCCCTGGCGGGAAGCGTCTCGTTTTATGGTTAAAATTTATATAGATAATAGCTGACCCGACCACGCGTTGCTGTGATAATAATAGTTTTGAAAATAAATTGAAAATGCAAATAATTATAGAATAGGTATTAAAACAGTAAATGAATTATATATTACTTGTCAAAATTGTTCCCTTAACCAAAAATAATATTGAAAATTGAAAGATTTCCAAAAAGCTATTATCGGCCATCTTGTTTGTTTGCTTTTACCCCCCAGAGGCGCTGACCTTGTTTCCTCGAAAAAAATATTTTTTAAATGCCACAGGTGTGATATCTATAAAAACACTCGTGTATTTGAATGGAATGTTGTGTGAAAATTTCAAAGAAATCGGTAAAGAACTTTCGGAGATCCTTTAACGTATCACATAAGCGTAACAGTACATTTTTATTTATATAGATATAGAATCGGTTTCTCTCGAAAACGACTCTAACGCTTTCGCCAAAAATTGGTGAACTTATCAAGCCTCATAAGTTATTAGCCGTGTATACATTTTAATCCGATTGAAATAAAGGAGGGGGGTGTAAATTAGTCATGTCGCAAAATAAATATTTTAATCGTTCATATCTCGTCTTCGATAAGTCGCAGAGCCTTCAAATATGAAACTTAAGCTATTTAGAGGCAAACAGTTACCGAGCATCTCTCAGTGCTCCAGACACTATTAATCAATCGACCAAGACCATGCCATTGCTGTTTTGGTTGGACTTGGTTTGTTCATCCTAAGAAAATTTACAGCGTCTTAAAAAAGTTTCCCACTTTCCCCCGAATTATCCATAATTACCTAGCTAATATTGTGCAATCTTAAAATCTTCTTGAAAGACAAAAACGACCATCAATTATGATTAACACAAAAGAAAAAGAAGAATTTCATTTTATCTTTTAAAAATTTCAAACAAGGGAGATAAAACAAAAAAAGAAGAATTTTAAATTAATATTTATTATCCTTTTAGGAAAAAAAAAGAAAAAAAGATTAAAGTTTTTAAAACAAGTTCTATTCTCTTAAAGAATTGATTTATAGTCTCCAGCGCAACTTCTTCTTCTTCTTCTTTCTCGTGTCTCCCTTAATCCCTATTATAAAATAAATTAAATTGATGATGAGTTGGACAAAAGAGAGAGAGAGAGAGAGAGAGAGAGCTAAAAAAATCAATATTTTTTCATTTTCAAGGGATATTGGAAAAAAAAAAAGAGAACTCTGGCGGTCCCCCCGACTAATCAAGAATCAAAGAGAAGGCTAGAGGTCATTAAATAATACAAGATAAATCAACAACAACAGCAAAATAATATCCATTTTAAGATTAAGATAAAAATATGATAAAAATAAAACAACAACAAAAAAAAGAACTAAAATAGGAGAGTTGTTGCTGTTGTTGTTGTTGATGTTGCACGTACGTAGTTTGTCGATGGAATTTAAATAATAATAGCTTAGCTAACAATTTTGAAAACTCCACTTAATTGATGGTTAGGAGTGGGAGGAGAAAAAAAGATGGACGGGTATTCATCCCCCGTCCCCCGACCCCCCTCTTTTAGGTCCCACGCCCCCTCCTAAAACACACACACACACACACTTAAACAACAAAGCTTGGGCGAATATATCTACTCTTATTAAACGAGCAAAAAGTGTATATATATTTATTTATATATTTGTTTGTATATTTGTATCTTAGTTCTATTTTGAAAACGGCTCTACCGATTTTGATGAAACCAACTCTATTAATAACAAGTTTTGAGGATGAGAAAACGATCTGGTTAGGTCTGGACCTCGACAAATTTCATCTTAATTGATCGGTGCGTGGTTTCGGGGGGGGGGGGGGGTCGCAGGGGTCGTGTACTAGGTATATATATTTGTATTATTTTAATTTGGCTCGGTGGCTCCAGGTACTATATCTTATACTAAATTAACAATTCTTGTATTATATAAATATAGGCAATCGATTTATCGAAAACGTGTCTAACGATTTTCGATGAAAATCACTGATTAAGAGGTTTATGGGCCGATAATTCGATCTGTCAGTGTTTCATTTTGGAGTATCTTTAATTTGAATGATTTTTTATTAATTAAGGTAGTTGTTTCGCGACAATACTAGCAAAAAGTTAATGCTAGAGTATATAGAACAGACAATAAGGATTCATAATTCATAAGTCCAAAACTTTTTGATGTTTATGTACCACTACTAGCCAATCCCGTGGCAAATTTGGCAGCACTGTCCGAACTTGTATATATTTTATTATAACAATTTCAGATAAAGTACATTATAAAGGGAGATTTATAAAACAAAAAGTTCTTAATAAGCGATTGAAAGCTGTTGAGGCAATGGATGAAGCGAAAAAACGTCTAAAAAAGTACTAAAGTTAACCCACTTTTTAGGTTAAATAAATGCGTTGTTGCCAGCTTGTTTTTTGGGTAAATTTTTCATTATATTTATTCCTTATTATCTCAGAAACTGTGTTGTAACTATGAATTAAAATTTTCTTAAAAAATGTCTTAGTTATTGTTTAATATAGGGTTTAGTTTTATATAACAATGGTAAGAAGAAGTGTTTCTTAATTATAATTAAATATGTATGTAAACTTTCCGATATCCGGTATAGTGCAATGTATAAGAGTCTGAAAATCTCTATCTTTGGAATTAAATATCTCCGGAACTATATTGTTCATAAATTTCGTTTTGCTACCAATCGATACAGAATTATTTAAATAATAATCTATCTAAATTTCAAAAAAATCCTCAGAAAACCCATATGGTGAAACAACTACCTTAAAACAATTAATTACCAGATGGGTGTGTCAATAAAAATATATAATTAATTTAATTTTTCAATTTCCATTTATTAATTAATTGGTGTTTTAAATTTTGAAACCCATTAATAGTTCTTTACAAAAATTATTGTATATTAAAATTAGGAAATTTAATT
The DNA here is from genome assembly GCA_024734495.1 of Forficula auricularia. Classification (NCBI taxonomy): domain Eukaryota; kingdom Metazoa; phylum Arthropoda; class Insecta; order Dermaptera; family Forficulidae; genus Forficula; species Forficula auricularia. The sequence continues at coordinate 9,348,973 of JALMQS010000083.1, read as the reverse complement.
AATTAGATATCTAGTTGAATAAATTGTTAATTAATTAATTAAAGGTATTTTCTATTGAAGATGGCGTGGTAAAATTCAATGGTGAATTGATGAAAAAGCAGCCCGAGGATAATGAAAACTACAAATTTCGAATAAATTAATTTATTAGAACGTCAATTTCGTCCTTTAAAAAAAAAAAACTCAACGATTCGGATTTCTATTGCTTTCTTCAGGTCTTAAAAGCGCCAACGAAAGAACTTGCGTGTATATTAATAGTAACTATAGTATAAAATTACCAAGCAAAAGGCTCGAACCGCCAGGAACTATGATATTAAGAGATTTAGTGTTAATATGCGTTTTTTTTTAGAAAGAAACATCAAAAAAAGAAATATAATTAACTTAATTGGAGGAAAATGTGAAAACTTCTTCAAAACATAGTACCTACGCTTCCCCTAATAACCTATTCAAAATAAATATTTTTTGGTTTTAATATCTAATTTAATTTCCCAATTTTAATATACTATATAATAAAATGATTAATTAACTAGTAATGAGTTTTAAAATAAAAAAACCACAATTAATTAAAATTGAAATAATGTAGCTATATTATTAATTAATTTATTCTTTTATCATAACAAAACCTTAAAATCTGAATAAAATCATTCATAAAAAAGTGTTTTTTTCATTTTTGAACCGGAAGTAGTATTTTGTTGATCCCTATTATTTTTATTTTTAATCTGTGTTGGCATTCTCCCCATCTCCCTTTTCTTATTCCAATCCTGTGACGTCATCATGATTTATTCCTGTTGGTTTTTCTCTCTCTCAGCCATCAATAACCCATCAGACAAGAAAGACTTCAAATATTTCATTTCTTTCTTTCTTTCTTTTTTTTGGTTTACCCTCTCTTTCTATTTCATCTTCTTCGATAACTGACATATATATAACGTTTCGGGGATCGATCCAATCTAATATAGAAGCAAAAAGAGAGAGAGAGAGAAGGGGACGACCCTCTTGTTCTCTCTGCGAATAACAGAGATAACGAACAATACAATCAGAGGAATTTATTAGCGATATTCAATTTATTTATTTATTTCTTAAGAAAGGATATTTATTATAAATTTAATGAAGATGGAAAGTACCTAGAAGAACAATTTAAGTGCATGGTACAAAAAAGAAGAAGAGCCACTTGGAATAAAAGGCTCTCTTGTCTATTGTCTTGTGAAGATCTATTGAACTAAACGACAATCAAATGATGGAAAAAGCCATCGGGGATGAAGAAATTCCATTTCATATCATTTATTTTCGATAGTATAATTAAAAGAAAAAGTAAAAACTTTTTCAAAACTTACTAAGTACGTTCTCTACTAAAGTAGTAAAAAATATATATAATAAACTGCATATTTAATGATTTGAACCATAAGGAGAAATCAATGAGTTATCGTGAGTATAGACCCTTAATTCTCGCTTCTCTGAACTCTTTTTAAAAGTAGGGCTCGGAATTATAGGCACTAAAAATCTTTAAAATAGGCAGAGAACTAAGGCACTAAAAATAACTAAAATAGGCATTTTAAGTAAAAATAGGCACTTTAAGGGAGTTGACACTGTACACTCGCTACCAAAAATTTGAGACAGAACGGCCTTTATTTTTCACCGCCTCAAAGCGAAAACTTTTGCGAGTGGCTGTCCTCGTGGAGCTAGACAAGACACGCACACATATGCAAAAGCCGTGTCTGTGTATAAGCGCTCACGTAAAAGAAACACTTGGCAACGTCGCTGTATAACGCATGCGCAATGAATACAAATACGCTAGCTCATTTATTCCTAGTTATTTATTTTATATTATTCGACTTTTATTCTTCGACAAAAAATGTCAAAGATTGTATCCTCTACAACTTTGCATCTAATGGAATTTTCCGTAGAGTAGACAGTTTAGGAGTTATTTGATTGTATATTTTAGGGTGGGTGGGTATGCTCTTTTAACAGTATGCGATGTTGCCACGTTTCAACAGGGAATTTGAGGTGTTTTCGAAAGAAATCTTTTTCTTGAATTTATTAATTTTTATCGAGGAACCTAGTGCCTGAATCCCTTTGAATTTTTGTACAGAAGTTCCGACAATACTTAAAGAGAGAGTACCTAAAATTTCAACGTATTTTTATTGTAATTAAATATAATTTTTTTTTAATTCGATCACAATAAGTAAAAATATAATAATGTCCCATAAGGATATGTGTTAATTTATAAATTCATTATATCCGGAAGGGAGCGCTCAGATTTCATGAAAATTTTCAAGGATTTTTTTTTTCATAAATATTTATCAATTTTCAAAGTTAAAAAAATCTGATTTTAATCGTTTAGGGGGTCAACTCTCTTAATTTCAAATAAGTCATTTCGCATGGTGTTAAACTTTCCTCTTTTGCACTACTATATTCTCATAAATTGCTGACTATTCTTCCATTATTGCCCAACCAGGATTCCTCTTCAGTATTTTGTCCATTTTTTAATTGAGATTGAAGGCAATAGGACCAGGTGCTTTTTTGATATTCCCTTGAAATCTCTGGAATATTTTTATAGGCTCTATCAAAAGAGAGATTTCTTGCTTCTAGTGCTATAGAGGTAGAATGTTAAAATTACACTTTATATATGCTAAATCAAGAGTAATAGAAGATAAAGGATTCTTAGCCTCCCATATAGATAAAGCATCATCTTCATTGATTGTTTCTATGACATATAAATAAATAGAATTACAGAACAATATTTAATAAATTTTAAATGTACCTTTTGAATTTCATCCAAATGGTCAGCATAACATATAATATTAGATGCTTGGATCCAGGTTTTTCAACTTAATAATTTTTTCGGAATATTTTCTTAATAATTCAAAAAAACTTATAAATTTAGAAAATGTATCGTAAAAATAGTTAGTTAAAATAGAAACTAAAAAGGCATTTAAAGATGAAATAGGCACTAACACTCAGAATAGGGCAAAATAGGCATTATAGGCACTAACAAATGCTTCTTATTTTATTCAGAATTTAATTAAATTCATAGATAACATATTGACCTAAATTTTAAGCCATAAAAAAGGGAAATAGGGCGAAATCCGAGCCCTACTTATAAGTAACATGCATATCCAATTTCAAGCTATTAGTCCTAGTAGTTGCAGAGAAATTCTGAAAAATAACACCTTCTTTTCATTTTTTTTTCTCATTATTTTACACCTAATTTTTAAAAAATCTTTCTTTTTGAGTCTCAGCGTTCTAAAAATAGCTTTCATGCCCAATTTAAAATTCCTAGTCCCAGTAGTTTCAGAATTATAAAAAAAAAAAATAAATAAAACTGACTTCAAAAAACTAAATGTAACAAATATTATAAAAAAATAAAACCGACTTCAAAAAAATTAAATGCAACAAATAAAATAATATGAATTCAAAAATAAAATAAAATGCACTAAAAGGTATAAAATAATTATCTAATTTAGTTACAACTAAACGACGAAATATTAACATGAAATCACTTCTTGAAGTCGGTGCCAAACATATACATTTTATGAATCGAACTCGACGGATCTTACTTAGTACGTTTGGCGGGTACGCTCGCTTATATAGTTTGTTTAGCACCGACTTCAAAAAGTGTTTTAATGTTAATATTTAGTTGTAACTAAATTAGATAATTATTTTATACCTTTTAGTGAAATTTTATTTGATATTTGAGTTCTTATTATTTTATTTGTTGCATTTAGTTTTTTTGAAGTCGGTTTTATTTTTTTTATTAAAATTATTATTATTTTTCTCTTTTTAGTGATGTTATTAATTGTGACTTAATATAATACCTTGCATGCATCTCGTAAGAGAAAGCTTCGGGCGAATGAGTCAGAAAATGATAATTTTTTTTAATTTAAATCTAGATTGATTGAATGATTGATTGATTGATTTATTGAACCAATATTACATGAATTAATGTATACATTGTATTTGAGCTTCGACTTCGGAGATTACTTCCCCACCATCGACCGTTCTTGATCTTCTTGAGCTTGCCAACATCTTTTTTAGTCCTTGTTTTTAATAAGAGGAAAAAACTAATTAAATAAAAACCTTCTTGTCCGATTATCATTCTCCTTATCAGAAAATGATAATAAAATTCAAGTCATAAATAGAGAAACTATCTCGATACGTTAGCGGGTTTTAAATTAATGTTTTAAGATTTTTTTTATACAAGATTTTATTTATTATAATTTCGATTATTTGCTCATAGGAATTGGAGATTTACGTTATTTCATCATTGATCATATCATCAGAACTTGACCAAATTAATATGGGACCACCCCTAAGTTACCCCTTTCCAATAAAAAAAATCATCGAAATCGGTTCATAAACAAAGAAGTTATGCCTGAACAAACATAACAAAAAAGGTCAAATACGAATGAAATTTATATTTTTACCAATCGGAAACTATAATGAACCCAATGCAAAAAAATCATCAAAATCGGTTCACAATTGGAGAAGATATCAGGTAACATAGACACAAAAAAAAAATTCAGTCGAATTGAGAACCTCCTCCTTTTTTGAAGTCGGTTAAAAATCGTGTTATTTTAAAAATAACTCTGTTTATTGATTTTTTTTTTTTGTTATATTTACCTACCTTTAAAAATGTTAATTTTTAAAATACCTTTCTGATTCATTACGTCCTAAAAATAACGTTCATGTTAAAAAATTTCAAAATCCTAAACCAGTAGTTCCAGAAAATAAATCATGATGATATATATAAATACATTTCTTTTTTAAGGTAAATAAATAATTCATGAACCCTTTTTTTTTTTTTTTTTTTTGTAAATTTGAGCCTTAATTTCAATGTAAAGTTAAAATTATAATCCTATTAAAAATTTCATTTCCAAGTTAAATTCGTTTTTCTCTTGTTTCTTTTACGTCATCAACCCCACCCCCCCCCCTCTCTTTTTGGATTGCATTCATTTCAGTTTTTCTTTTGATTCTTTTTCTAATGCAGCAGCATCTATTTAATTGGAAAATCTGGATTCGGTTCTTTTTCTAAGGGTGGGCTGGAGGTAAAAGAGAACCACCCCTTCCATCTACTTGCTCATCTTCTCGAAATGGAGAAATTCAAATTATCCGCACATTTTGTAATAATATTATTATATTCTACGCCAGAATCTATTTTCCTATATATATCTATATATATATATATATATATATATATAATGAACAGAAAGAGAAGAGGGGTACCGGGGGTGTGGGGGTGGATTCGAAATTCAATTAAACTCCAAAATGGAGGGAAATTAATTTCTCTTAGATTTTATAAAATGGATTCATCAAAAGAGAGAGAGAGAGAGAGAGAGAGAGAAATACAGAGAGAGAAGAGAGAAAAGTTAATTTCTCTCTCCGTTTTGCTAATCAAATGTCTAATTAGTTTAATTATTTATTAATGTCAGTGAGCAACCCCCCACCCCCACCCCCACCCTGATGGTCTAAAAACCAACGACAAATGCTCTCGCTCGCTCAATCAATATTTATTTTCCTAGCAAAAACGAAGAATTGGACAAATTCCTCTCAGTTGAAAACTGCTTGATTTTATGATTTTTATTAATTAAACCTCGGTACGTTAGATACAATCTCAAAGAACGGAAGTATTTAAATAGTAATTTCACTCGGAGACACCCTAACCTGGATTCGGATTTGCACACGTTAACCCCAAAAAACGAAAAGTCAGCAAATTTATTTTCTGATTTAAGAGAACGGATTAGATTTTAAGGTAGTTGTTTTACCATATGGGTTATCTTAGGATTTTTTTGAAATTTAGACAGATTATTATTTAAATACTTGTGCATCAATTGGTGGCAACAAAAAATTTATGAACAATATATAATAGTTCCGGAGATATTAAATTCCAAAGATAGAGTTTTTAACCCTACCCTTAATTCTAGTGATTAGTTTTTTTTCATATTTTGTCTTCAAATTAACAAAGAAAATTTTGAATTGATTTGAAAATGATTATACCTATAATGTTTTGTATATGTTTATTTGCATGCAAACAGAAGACACTCTCATTGATTTTTCCTTATGAATCAACAAGGGAAACTAAATATTTTACCTATATTTTTTAAGATTCTCAGATTTTAAAATTTCAATTATTTTTTTTTTAAATTTTTAAAATCTCAAAAGACCGATTACACAACTCTACAAAAGATTTTTTTTCCTTGTCCTAAAGTTTATTTCTTGATTTTTCTATTCATTGTGCACGAAAATAAAGGAAAAGTATCTACAATATTCCGTATAAAGTTTGCTTTTGTAGTGGTTATATTAATAATAATAAACGACGAAAAAGGCCATTTTGACCAATTTTCTAGTCCCATTAGATATTAAACAGCAATATTTGAATTAATTTAGAATTCCGCGGAGTAGATTCATGAGCAAATCTACTAAACGGAATTTTCAACAAATTATAAATAAATTTGTTTTTCTGGCATATTTATACAAATATAGAAATTATCAAATTAATTAAATAATCTTTAAGAAATTCAAAGATATTTTTATAAAGCGAAATGGTTCTTATAAAACGGTAGTCTGTATTAAGTATTCTCTAAAATTTCGCTTTATAAAAATATCTTTGAATTTCTTAAAGATTATTTAATTAATTTGATAATTTCTATACTGTATAAATATACTAGAAAAACAAATTTATTTATAATTTGTTGAAAATTCCGTTTAGTAGATTTGCTCGCAATTCCGCCTGCAAATTCTAAATTAATTTGTATCATCTCTCTATGTAAGAATAGACTTGTAAAAAGCGTCTGAATCGGGGGAGTAATATAAAGAACTTGAGATGCCATGTCCTCTAGGTGGTCCGTGGTGGGGTATCATGCGGGCTATACGCGGATTGATACCGGGTAACACCTAGATGGACCATATCTTTTCGCTCTCTTGGTTCAGGATGGAGAATCAGCTGGACCTCAATGGTTCTTATAAAACGGTAGTCTGGCTAAGTATTCTCAAAATTTCGCTTTATAAAAATATCTTTGAATTTCTTTAAGATTATTTAATTAAAGCAATATTTGAAATAAAAATATTTTGTTGACGTAATAGAAAACAGCTTCCTCTTTGATTTTCAAACTACCACTTGTTTATAACCTCAATTAGAACTTGAGTTATAACTAAAAAAAGTAAGACCATATGTTTTTATCTATGTTTATTATTCTTTATAATCACGCAGTTTTAGTTTTTTAGTTATAAATCGATTTCTAATTGAAGCTAAAAACAAGGCGTAATTTGAAAATCAAAGAGGAAGCTGTTTTCTATTACGCCAACAAAATATTGTGATCTCAAATATTCATGTTTAATATCTAATGGGACTGGAAAATAGGTCAAAATGGCCTTTTTCGTCTGTTTCTGACCGTTAATATCTCTAAAACAAGAGCTAATCGGTAATTTTTATGGTGATTTTTGAATTCAGCAGGTGGAAATACATAAGAATCAGCTATTTTTGAGTTCGAGGCATTTTCATTGTTGGGCAGTGTTATCTCAGATGTTAACGATGTCAGACAGATTGTCCCCTCAGGAGTCGAACCCAAGCGCTAATCTAGCTATCCGGGCAGCTGGACTTTCCATTGATCTTTTTTTTTTTTTTGAATTGTAAAAAAATCAGATCATTAAAACTTTATATTTTTTTAATTCCATTATACTTTTCAAGAATTAATTTTAATTTTTTTTTTTAGAAAAATTAGGTCCCAATAAATAGTTGTGTGATGTGCTCTAAGAATTTTCCTAAATAATTAAATTATTTTTAAGTATGTAATTTCTATGTACCTATTCTGTTACCTATTATTTTATTTATTTTATTTTTCTATATTTGATAACCGCCTGGGCCAATTTTCATTGCATTTTAATTCTTATCTATTTCAGGGAAAAAGATTGACCGCCTCGCTTATTTCTCTCTCTCGGCCGCTTGGAGACAATACACCATAGATTTATTTGGGTTTTGACACCTTTTGAGGAAAGAACGACCCCGTCGGTATTTAAGGTAGTTGTTTCGCGACAATACTAGTAAAAAGTTAATGCTAGAGTATATAGAACAGGCAATAAGGATTCATAATTCATAAGCCCAAAACTTTTTGCTGTTTATGTACCACTACTAACCAATCCCGAGCTCGATTGACAAATTTGGCACCATTGTAAGAGATTTAATATTTTTATATTAAAAAGACAGATAAAATACATTTTAAATTTCTATAATAATCGTTTTGTTATTTTTTTAACAAGTGTAATCAACAGTTTTTAAGGAATTTGGCGTTGGTACTTGGTGAAACATTATTATTTAAAATTATTGGATAAAAGCACATTGGTAGGTTTCACTGTATCCCGTATATAGTGCAATGTTAAAGAGCCTGAAAAACTCGATTTTTGAAATTTAACTGTATTGTTCATAAATTTCGTTTTACCACCAATCGACGCAGAAGTATTTAAATAATAATCTGTCTAAATTTCAAAAAAATCCTCAGAAAACGCATTTGGTGGAACAACTACCTTAAGAAATGTATGGATTTCCTAGTGAGTTAATTGCTGATGCAGCCAGCATCCATCCATCCATCCAGACAGACAGGTAAGCAACCCAAAACCACTTGATATTTATTTATTCAAATTTTAGTTAAACTAATTTTCAATGAGAGTAAACTAATTGAAATTAATATTATATTAAATTGATATTATCTCATTATATTAAACGCGGAATTCTCGTATATATATGACCAAAAACATAAATGTGAAAAAGGGGCCAAGTTCGGTACCAACGGCTTCGCCGACAAAAGAGTTGAGATCTAAACGGGTACCATAGAAGTTGCCTAAATCATAGCTATAGGCATGAACAACGATTTTCAAATGATTTAAAATTTGTTATGTTCTTTGATATTAAATTTATAACTTGCCAAGTTATAATAGTCAATAACTTACTTTTAACTTGATGATATTTATTTAATACAAGCTTAAAATTTAGCTTTGCTATTTGTTCTATTTTATACTACAATATAAAACTTGCCAAGTTAGAAATTTAATATCAAAGAACGTAACAAATTTTCTTTAAATCAATTGAAGATCGTTGTTCATCCCTATAGCTATGATTTAACCAATTGGAAGGGAGGTTAAAAATTAAAAATCTAGGCCGTTTGAGCAAACTCATCCAAATTTTGTATACATAATCAGTGGGCCCCCAGAAGTCTAAAAATGCAAAAACTAACCCCCCTACATGATTATAAATAATTATATTAAATATTAAATATAAGTGCGGGGCCAGGTTGTTTGGTCAAATCAAGTGGATGGCCACATCAGAACACGTCAGCTTATTTTCATTATCCTTGGGCTGCCTTGTATCAATTCCCCATTATAAGTTCTACCAGTCTGTTCTCCAAAAGAGAAAATACTTATAATATTAACAATGTTTATAAGTAAAAATTCAAAAATGAAATAATATCATAAAAGAATGACAAGTAAAAGGAATCAAGATTTTTATAGTTTAGAGAGAGAGAGAAATTAGTAGTATATTATATATATATATATATATATAGACAAATTATTAAAATCTCAAGTGAAAGTTGAATTTCTCTTAAAGTATCTAACGATTTCATCAGATTTTATTAGAAATAAAGAGAGAAAGAGAGAGAGAGAGTGATGCTAATTTGCAGTGTAAAGTTTCCTATATATTCAAGGTGTGGTCAATTCAGTCGCTGACGGGGGGGAAGAAGTTTTTTAGGTCGTTTTGAATCAGAACTCATAGTTTTTTTTTAATTAATAACTTTTTTTCGGTAGAGTAGAAAAATTTGAAAAAATTCTGAAAAATGTTTTCAATAGGGTAGAAAAAGATAAAAAAGTTTCAGCCAAATCGAAAGAGGTCGGGGTCAAAAAGTGGTCGATTTGGCATGGAATGCCCCAAATATATACACTGTCAAATAGTGAAGTTAATTTTCTCATTAATATATCAAAGAATAATTAAACGAGAATTGTTTTTGATCGCGCTTTTTAAACAAGATATATATCGCGAGACTACTGCTGATTGAAGCTATTGAGTCTGCTGAGTCTTAAGTCTGGAACAAGAAAGAATGAAAAAGTTGTGATCCATTTACCTATAATCCATTTAATTCTCTCATGGTCCAGACTTAAGACTCAGCAGACTCAATAGCTTCTGCTAACCAGCAGTAGTCTCGCGATATATATCTTGTTTAAAAAGCGCAATCAAAAACAATTCTCGTTAATATGTTAATTATTCTTTGATATTAAGTGGATATTGATGAGGCAGTCCAAAAAGAAGAAGATAATTTACACTATCTTTTTATTCATAAAACCGACGTTTCGGAGGCTATTCCCTCCTTCTTCAGGGTTTTGAAGAAGGAAGGAGGGAATAGCCTCCGAAACGTCGGTTTTATGAATAAAAAGATAGTGTAAATTATCTTCTTCTTTTTTTGGACTCCTCATCAATATCCGCTAATTCACTTATCAGTTCGTCTCCAAAAATTACTCCAATCTTAATTCTTTGATATATTAATGAGAAAATTAACTTCGCTATTTCAAGTTAGAAATATATAAATTCGGCGACAAAACTCACCTGGCATTCGATTCGAGATCGAATCAAATACAGGAAACTTATGATTAATTTATAAACACTGTGGTTGAAAAAAAGTTGGAACACTTAGAAAAATTTAGTTTTTCAAATAATTTTCCTAAAAAACATATTTTATTTAAACTTTTAACACATTCTCTGATTGTACAAAGTTTAAAATTACCAAAAAAAATTGAAGAGTTCATACAGTTTCAAAAACAAGATTAAATTTTTCAAACTCAAAAATCGCATATAAAAACACTTTAAATAGTTTTTTTCTATTTTTTTCTAAAAGTATGTAAAAAAACAAAAATTTCAAAAGAAAATTTGAATATGGACCATTTTTGAAGAGGTTAGGAGCGAAAAACCAAAATTCGATATCTTTGAAACCGGTGATCAAAAAAATTTCAAAAGTCACCAAGAATACTTTTTTGATGGGTAGGTACTAAAAAATGTCAAAAAAATGAAGGAAATCAAAAATTAAAATTTTTCAAACCGTCCGACTTATAAAAACTAGAATGACATTTTTTTTTTAATTTGTAAAGAAATAAAAACTTAAAAATTCTAATGTTTTCGGTTTTCGCGGCCCCCACATACTTTCCGCGGCCCCACTGTTAAGAATCCCTCCTCTACACTTTAGGCTCTCGCTAGAGCGATTGTCCCCTAATCCCAATGAACTAGGCGTGGCTTAAGGGACACTAATTTCAAAACAATTAGATTAACCTGCAATTATTTTTACGAAGATATAACAAAAAAAAAATAATCAAATCATCAGAATTTATACCAAAGCGTACCGAGAATTTGACAAAAAATTTTTTTTTAATTTTTCCTGAAAGTGAGATTAAATTATTATTATTATTATTTATTGCTTTATTTGATTAATTTCGCTACTTTTCAAATCAATTAAACATGTTCATTAATCATGTTGAATTTTGGCAAGTGAAAGTAGAGAGGGTGAGGGGGAGGGTTAAATGCATTGAGAGGTGGAGGGAGGGAGGATGGGGGTCAATCAATTGAAAATCCACCCGGGAAATTTCACATAATATATGGTATAATGCTAAAATAATATCATCTAATTCAATTCACTTCCAAATCCCACTTGCTCAACTGCAAGTGAAACAAAGCAACTTTGAATAGGTATATGCCCTCTGTTAGATTGAATATTGATTGGCATAACTACACATTTTTCTTCATTTCGAGATATTATTTAAGATTTTGCATATATACATATAATATACTGTGGTGCAAAAAAATTGGAACACTTAGATTGATTGGGTGATTCGGTGTCAAAAGAGGGCCTGTCCCTGGTCTCGGTGACATCAACCCTAATTCCCGGAAACATCTTCTGATAGTCCAAACACTTAGGCCCGGTTGTATGTCGGTTGGTAAACTCTTTTTATAGGTTGGCAAAGGTAAAGCCTTAGAATTCACCTTGTGCCGGATGGGATGGCCAATCAGATGACAGGCACTTTCATCTGATTGGCCATCCCATCGAGGCACAAGGTGAATTCTAAGGCCTTTACCCTTTGCAACGTTTAAAAGAGTTTATCACCAATCATGTGCACTTAGGTTGACTTGTCGAGTTTGTAGAAGGGGCTGTTGAATTTGAGCTGCTGTATATGCATTATTAAAACCCCTTTTTGGTATTGAGTTCTCTATTTTAGTTATTTTAAATTGAAATTTTATCGTTAACAGGTGTTTAAAATAAATAATTAGTATTTTAGTTTATTGAAAGAACATCAAAATCAAAAATCGAAAGAAAAATAGTAATTGTCATAGGACCACTATCAACCCGATCTTAAAATTTGTAGAATCAATAGAAGTTTAAAATTATCAAAAAAATTGAAGAGTTCATACATTTTCAAAAACAAGATTAAATTTTTCAAATTCAAAAATCGCATATAAAAACGCTTTAAATAATTTTTTTTTCTATTTTTTTCTAAATGTATGTAAAAAACAAAAATTTCAAAAAAAAAAAATTGAATATGGACCATTTTTGAAGAGATTAGGAGCGAAAAACCGAAATTCAATATCTTTTAAGGTGGTGATCAAAAAAATTTCAAAATTTACCAGGAAGAGTTTTTTTTTGATGAGTTCTAAAAAATGTCAAAAAATGAAGGAAATCAAAAATTGAATTTTTTTCAAACCGTCCGATTCGGCGTGAAATCACCCCCCCCCCCCCCATATGTAAGTGACAGACCAACTCAATCGACTCCCTGGCTCACCGAAGAACCGTTTTCTGCCCTTTCCTGTACTACAGATACTATCACGGTGTCTGTTCAGTCGAGCTGAAATCAATTATCCCCCTAATGCCCTCTTTACGAGAAACACGCGGTTTTCGAACGCTCAGCACCCCTTCGCTATCAAATTGGATAAAAGTCGAACAAGCGCTTTCGCCAACTCTTTTATCCCTATGACCCCCAGAGACTGGAACTCGCTCCCTGCCACCATCTTTCCCGCGATTTATAACCTTCAGCTATTTAAGACCCGTATCCACAGATACCTTCGACCCCCGCCCAACCCATAAAATTCTTTCTTCTTCTTTTCACGATGGAGGGGCCAACCCAGGGCTTTAGTGGTTGCACCTTTTTGGTGTAACTCCTTCTCTCATCATTCTCATAAAAAAAAGATGAATTTAATGACATCTCAATATTCTTAAATATGGTTAAACTAAATGAAAACTGTGTTACTAAACCACTGGACGTATCGAAACTATGTATATTCGAATAATAATAATTTTGAAAATAAATTGAAAATGCAAATAATTATAGAATAGGTATTAAAACATTAAATGAATTATATATTACTTGTCAATATTGTTCCCTTAACCAAAAATAATATTGAAGGAGACAATAAAAGAGTGTGTCTTCTGCTGGAATTATAAATTTTATTTATTTATAATGAGACTATAGTTTCGAGGGCTTTGCCCTCTTCAAAAATAATATTGACAGTTGAAAGATTCCCAAAAAGCCATCTTGCTTGTTTGCTTCCCCCCCCCAGAGAGGCGCTAGCGTTGTTTCCTCGAAAAAAATATTTTTTACATGCCACAGGTGTGATATCTATAAAAACACTTTACCGAGTGAGTTTTTTTTTATCTTGAGACAATCTTATAACTCAAAAACAGTGCATTATATGAAAAAAAGTTTCAAATAAAAGTTTATTTATATCAGGGGGGAAACTAAACTACGCTATTGTTTGTCAAACTAGAACAAGCTTTCAAGGGTATTTCAAGATCAAGTTCTGTTTTACCTATATTTTTCTTTACATAGCCTAAATTTACACAAAATACTGAACAAATTTCATAAGAACTATTTTTTAATTCGACATCAAATAAAAATAAACTGCAACGGATCGTTGCTAAACTTTATCCAAATTATTTGCCAATATGTTTGTTCCTTTATTGTTAATCAGATATCACTTGCAATTTGTAGTTCATATTGACATTAATTCAAAAATAATTCTCATTTAAAGTCGAGGAATAACAATTCTACATTTGATTTTTGACATTTCGGTTATTATTGTAACCATTGCTGAAGACATGGAGGAATCGACTTAAAATCAAAAATAGCCATCGATTCTCATCTAATACTTGAGGAATAACAATTCTACATTAGGTTTTTGACGTTTCGATTATTATTGGTAACCATTGCTGAAGACATGGAGGAATCGACTTAAAATCAAAAATAACGATCGATTCTTATCTAATACTAGAGGAATAACCTTATTGAATTCCATTTTTGATTTTTTGCTATTAATGGCAACCTCTACTGAAAACGTGGAAGAATAGACTTAAAATCAAAAAGACTACATTCTTTTATGGCAAACAACTCAAGCTTGAGTTAGGTTTTCAATTTCATTACAATTGGTGCAACGGTGTGGAAAAAATCGTGGGCCAAAAAAACGATAACATCCATCCATCCGCACGCACTAAATGAAAAAATGGCACTTTTTGGCCTCTCGACGAGACCCCATGTAATTTTTGGCAAAACCGTCACGTGCTAAAATTCAACCTAATTGAATACTACAATTTGTGACTTTAATTGAGTCCATGGGTTCCGTAGTCTTTACCTGAGGACCCTTTGAAGCCACGCTTGCTCGAGAGCGATTACAATACTTTACCCATGCTTTGCATTGGATAAAGTAAAAATATTAAATCAATTAGTTCTAAAAAAAATCAAATATTTAACCTATTAAATAATAAATTATTAAATCGAAAAGTTACAACAATGAAAATAAGTGTTTATAATGATCTTTAAACTTCATTATACTCAGATTTAAGATATTATTTTCAACTTAATGGATCTATTTAAAATTCTTGAGCTTCAAAAAGTTTATTTTTCGTAAATTAATCGTATGTTTCCAACATTTGATTCAATCGCGAATCAAATGTAGGTGATTTTTGTCAAAAAAAGCGTGATAAAAACAATTCTCGATAATATGTTTTTTTTTTTTTTTTAATGATATTGATGTGAGAAGGAGATACACCAGAAGGTGGATCCCCTAAAGGTCTGTATGGGCTGGCCCCTCAATCGTGAAAAGAACAGAGTAGAAGGAAAAGAAGCCGGGATCACGAGCCAATCTCAGAAACTTAGATACAATTCAATATCCAATTTACTAAGGTTTTAGGGGCTTCGAGCAGTGGTAAATTCTCCGCGCGATTAAATTCGGTTAAATTTATCTCCCACTTAATTTTTATTACCAGACCCTATACTTACAGAAAAATGTCTGGATATAGCCGGGAATCGAACCCGAGACCTCCGGGTTGCCAGTCAGTTACTCTGACCATTACACCAGGGAGGCGGACTAACTTTGTTAACTATTCTTTAATATATTAATAAGAAAATTATAAATTTATTTAACTACATTATTTCAAGTTAGAAATATATAATTTCAGATATTATTTTCACTTAATATTTGACAAAATCACCTGCATTTCGATTCGCTATTGAATCAAATACAGGAAACATACGATTAATTAATAGCAAGCACCTAACATACGTGCTAACAGATCGGGCGCTCTGGACTGGGAGATTTAATAAATAACATCTCAGATTTCAAATTCATTTGGTGATCCATCCAAGTGTCATGTGGACTAAAAGCAAAATGACGTTGGATTATAGCTAAATGGATCATATCTTTTTCATTCTCCCTTGGTCCAGACTTAAGACTCAGCAGACTCCAATAGCTTCAACCACCAGTAGTCTCGCGATATATACTTTCGGAATTTAAGGGGGCCGCGACTAATAAAAGGTTAAGATCTACTGGTGTACAGGCAACCTAAGAATTACTTGTATTGGCCAGCTTTGTCCCCCTAAGACGCAGAAGGGTGAGAGTGGGGGGAGGGGGTGTCGAGCCCCCTTTCAAATATATATAATATTCTAGGTGAATTTCAAACAGGCTTTCTGAAATGCTTTGTTATTTATTTAAATGAGCAAGATAAATGAATGAATTTATGATAATTTTGCGAAACTTCTTTCAAACTTTACCCTCTCTTTTCTAATTTAGCTTTCTTTCTCCTAACAAAATAGGCCTAAACTCTTGTATACAACTTTCTCTCTTTCTACTATGTTAAATGAAAAGCCCCCATTTATCTTGAAAAGCTTAGAATCTCAACAAGTTATTTTTGTTTTCAAAAAAATAAAAAAAACCCGTTCTGCCTTTTGTTCTATTCATTCGTGATTAGGCTGGCTATATTTTGTAATTTATTTTATGATATTAAAGAGTAATATAACTTTCATTTACTCTTACATAAGTATAACTAACAATAATTTAAAAAAAATCTATACCTACTTATTATATTATAATCGGCTTGCGTGACGACGCCGACGTGATTTTTTGAATTATAAAACCCACAAATAAAATTTATTATAATTAAGAAATTCAAATTATTATTTTAAAACCCACTACGGAGTCTAGGGGCCGTAGCCCCCTGGACCCCCACCAAGATGCCCACCGAAGCCGGGCTTTGCAGGTTAATCAAATAAGTTAGATAAATAAGCTGACGTGGCCATCCACTTGACTTTATCATACAACCTGGCCCTTCACTTATATTTAATATTTAATAAAATTATTTATAATCATGTAGGGGAGGGGTTAGTTTATTGATCCTACAACCCCCCCCCCCCCCATTTTGGGCGGCTATTTTTTGCATTTTTAGACTTCTGGGGTCCCACTGATTATGTATACAAAATTTGGTTGAGTTTGCTCAAATGGCTTAGATTTTTAATTTTTAACCCCCCTCCCCCCCCCTTAATTTTGGGTCGATACGCACCAAAATCTAATCAGCTCTTAATCTCAATGGACCAAAACAAGGTGTGAAATTTGGTTTCGATATTCACAATAGTTTTTGAGATAGCTCGTCCACAACTGCTCAGACTAACAGACAACCAGACTGACAGACATTTTGACAAAACAATTATTATCTCGAAAAATATAATTTTTTCGATGTTCACTTATTAGAGCTTTTTTGTAGAGCGAAATATCATGGTTTCGCTCAATCTTTTTAATCAAAATAGTTTCAGCCGTTTTTGGAATATTTCGAATAAAAGAAGGAAAAAAAACACTTTTTTCATGCACGATTACAATACTTGACCATACCCTGTATGGTAAAGTAAAAAGATAAATGAATTTTATTGGTTGATTAAATGAATAAAGCAAGTGAAGTTGTTCTCCATTATGGTTATCATTCATTAATTCATTCATTTGTGGTGTCGTATGGTATAGGGTATAGAGTATAGCTCTCTACATATCTCTGGGAAGAAGGGTTGCCGGTGACAGGCCAGCGCACAAAGAACAGATTCTAATTAAAATGAATAATAAGAAGATTAATTCATTAAAGGCGAAACAAAACAAAACGTCAAATAGGTAGATTAGCATCTGCAAGGGGCACAATTTCCATTTGCTCTGCAAATTGATCAAATTGTCCATTAAAACCCAAGCCAGGGACGTACGCTATTCATTAGGGACAGATCGAATTTAACACAGTTGAAATGTACAAATGTACATACATATACTGGCAATTTCTTATACTCCTGGGCCGTCACATCTTTTTATTTACACAACAATAAGAAACGTCACGACTTTAATGGAAATAAATAATAATAATAATAATCGACTCTCGCTGAAACTGCATACCTGGTGAGACATAATCAGCTAGCAAAGTTAGTCCACCAACAACTAGGAATAAAATACGGCCTCCTGGACACAAAAGACACACCACCATACTATAAGTATTGTCCAGCACCAGTACTCGAAAATTCATACGCAATCCTCTACTGGGACAGGCCCTTGCTAACAGATAGAACAATCGACTACAATAGGCCAGATATTAAGCTAATCAACATCTTAGCAAAAACAGCACAAATAAATAGGAGTTCCTCTAACTCATAATATTAAGAAGACCGAAATGGAAAAACAAAGAAAGTATGAGGAACTGTCTATTCAATTAAAAAACATCTGGAAACTAAGCAAAGTAACAATACACCCAATAATAATCTCCGCGGAAGGTGTAGTATCAAAACAAATAACCAAGACCATCGAGGAACTTTCATTACCATCTAGTATAGCAAGGATTGGCCAGAAAGCCACACTACTTCAAACATGCCATATAGTCCGCAAGTTCCTCAACTAACATTTTATCTAAAAACGGCATGCGGGCCAGGGTGAATTTCCTTTTCGCATCGTCCGAGCCTAACCCTTAGAAAAGAAAAGAAATATCAGGGTAGGTAAAAGTTTTTCAGCAATAGTGCTGAGTAAGTGTAACAACTCGGATAATAATAACCGCTGTATTACAAATACTTACAACCCCCAGCCAGTTGTCGAGAAAGGAAATCTTATTCTTTATTGGGACAGGCCTATATTAACTGATCAAACATTAGATTACAACCGTCCAGACATACTTCTAATCAACCAAGATGAAAAAACAGCAACACTATTTGAAATCGCGGTCCATCTAACACACAACTTGAAGAAAACCGAAGCCGAAAAAATGGCTAAGTATGAGGAACTCGCTTTCCAACTCAAAAGCATATTGAAACTGGAAAGAGATGTCATTATACCAATAATTATTTCTCTATTGAGTAATCTCAAAGAAAACAACCAAAAACATTGCTAAACTAGCGGTCAACAAGAACATATTGAGAGTAGGCCAAAAAGCAGTCTTGCTACAGACCTGCCATATAGTGCGTAAGTTTCTCAATTGAAGATTATCCGGAGGTCCATGTGGGCCAGAGGGTGAATTCCCTTCCCACATCGGCCGAGACTAATTTTAAGCCAAATAAGATCTGAAGGGATAGGTGAAATTTTAACTAGGATAATAATAATAATAAAACACGTCCTTCTAGATATAAAAAACACACCACATCTAGCACCAGTGCTTGAGAATCCAAACACGATCCTCTACTGGGACAGGCCCCTGCTTACTGATAAAACGATCGATCATATTAATAGGTCAAATATTCTGCTAATTAACATCGTAACAAAAACAGCATTAATAATTGACAAAGGAGTTCCTTTAACTCACAATATCAAGAAGACTGAAATGGAAAAACAAAGGAAATATGAGTAACTCGCTATTCAATTAAAAAATATCTGGGAGCTCAACAAGGTGACAATAGAATACATCCCATAGTAATCTCCGCGGAAAGAGTAGTATCCAAAAAACTGTCGAAGACCATCGAGGAACTTGCCATATATCATCCAACATAGTAAGAGTTGGCCAAAAGGCAATACTCCTTCAAACCTGCCACATAGTCCGCAACGAGGGGTGAACCGCGACCTAAAATCGTGTACACCTACTTCCACTTTCATTTCCAAGTAGAAGACACTAGATTATCTAATGAATTCCAAAGTAATTCCAAAGACAGTGTACACCTAATTCCAATCGCGGTTCACCCCTCGGTCCGCAAGTTCTTTAATTAAAACATTATCTGAAAACGGCGTGCGGGCCAGGGTGAATTTCCCTTAGATAAGAAAAGAACGGTCAGGGTAGGTGGAAGTTTACCAGTACTAGTGCTGAGTAAGGGCCGGTTGTAAGTCGGTTGGTAAACTATTTTTAACGGCTGGCAAAGGGTAAATGACTGGGATGGCCAATCAGATGAAAGTGCCTGCCAATCAGATGACAGGCACTTTCATCTGATTGAGCATCCCAGCATTTACCCTTTGCCAGCCGTTACAAATGGCTTTACCAACTGTATACAACTGGCCCTAAGTGTAACAACTCGGATAATAATAATAAATAAATTAAACGAAAGCGAAATGAATCCATCAAGAACTAGGAATCAAATACCAACTTATTATTTAAACCAACTATTTTTCATTGATAAAGGAATAAATTCTCCACCGAAACTTCTAGATTCTTCTATAAAATATTTGTTTTTATTTACATAAGGTATATGTTTATTTTCATCAAACAGAGGATAACCTCATTGATTTCTGCTTATAAAACAAAAATCATGTATGAAAATAAAAATTTTCTCAACGTTTTAAACATTTCTAAACATAAATAATCTAAAAGTTTTGTGTCGATTAATTAATTGAGATAATTTCGAGGACCCCACAAGTGTAGGATAAGAGATCCCAATGGAAATAGCCTAGGCACCTGCTGGCCGAATTCAATCCCAATCTCTCCCCTCTTATGCAACTCCCCTCCACTCGCCATTTCCCCCTCTCTGCGGACAAGCCCCCTCCCCAGCCCCATCGACCAAAAGGAAAACACACGCACACACCCCTTATATATATAGATTTATGGCTTATAATAACAGAAATGAATACTAAATAACAGAATAAAGAATTAATTTACCTTTGGATGTGAAGATTTCATAAATTAACCGAGTTGAAAACGTGTATTGATTGATGAAAAACGTAAGAGAATTATGTATTTCAAGTTTAACATTTTAGAAAGATGGTTTGTTTTGTTTTGAAGGCAGAGAGGGTGCAAAAGAGATAGGGCAGAAAAAAACATTTAGTAAGCTACCCATGGAAGATAGAAAAGAGAGGAGAGAGAGAGAGAGTAGGGTGCGGGGCAGAGTAGTGGGCTCCATTTTTGAAATTTGACAGAATTCGAAAATTGTTGGGAAACACACCACGGGATTATTATACACCTGTAATGTAACTGATACTTTCACTTTTATTTAAAACAAAACAAAAAAATAATAATATATTTTTTATTAGAAAGAGCTTTCTACGAGCTTCCAAATATACACACATTAAGATAAAAAGAAAAAAACAATACATGAAAATGAATTTTTTTCATATATAAACGTAAATTAGCAACTGCTGAGGCGCCGCATGTTAACGGTGAGCAACAACTTAGCATTGAATTATTAATAGTTGTCATCCCTTTATTCAATAAATAAATTAATATAATAAAAAAAAAAATGAAATTTAAAGATTTTTGTGCCGAGGGTAGCATAATTTTTATATATTGAAGGAGACAATAAAAGAGTGTGTCTTCTGCTGGAATTATACATTTTATTTATAACGAGACTATAGTTTCGAGGGATTTGCCCTCTTCATCAGTCTATTACAATTGATTCACAGGAATTAATGTATTAGGGGTGATAGAGGGCTACCTATTGCTAATCCATTCTTTGCTTATATATTTTATTATTAAATTGAAAGAAATTGTGGTTTATACAAAGGTTCATCAATTCGCTTAAATTTTGTTTTTCTACGGCTTGTAAGTCAGGGGATTTAAAAATGATATGGTTAGCTAATTCTTGAGTTTCTTCTGGTGGAATATTTGTAAAAAGGCTAATGATATCTAAAGAGATTAATTTGCCATTATCGGGAATTTCAACATCTTTGATTTTATTTATTAACTCAAGTGAGTTTTTAATCTACATTAATTTACATGAATTCCTGTGAATCAATTATAATAGACTGATGAAGAGAGCAAAGCCCTCGAAACTCTAGTCTCGTTATAAATAAAATTTATAATTCCAGCAGAAGACAGACTCTTTTATTGTCTCCTTAAAAAAAAATAATAAAATTTTGAATAATTGATTAGCCCCCCCCCTCTCCGCCCCTAGCGAGTTATTTGAAATACTTTAATTTTATTTACTCATACTTAATTTGAAAATATACTTACCTTTTAGGATTTACGTTTGTTATTGCAAGTTTATTATTAACATAATATAGTAGATACGAATTGAATGGACTCACCTGAAACAAATAAATAAACAGAAAAAATTAATAATTTATAAAAAATTATAATTAAATACTATTTATAAAAATTAAATATCAGCTCATTACTATAACAATTATTGAAAATTTGATTTTTTTTGATTTTTCAAAATAAAATTCTGTACCTAGAAAATTTATTATTACTTTTGAAAATATAAACACTTAAAGATAAAAAAAACTTTCTACGACTTTACGTTTTTGAGTTATCATCGGTTCAAGTGTCTGCCTTTTACCATATTATTATAACACAAGAACATCTTAGAAAGTTTGTTCTGGTGCCAAATTATTAGTATTTCCAAAACAAAAAGCTGGTATCTTATCTAGCTTAAGAAATTCCGGTTCAAAAATAAAGAAAATATGAGAGGTTGTTTGTTTTTTTCTAAAACAAAACCAACTGGTTAAATTTTTGGCCATCCGTAACTCAGAAAAAAAAAATGAGGAAAATCAAAAAATCTAGACACAGGGCAGTGTGTCAACCAAGTTTGGAAAAACGCACAGGCCATGTGTATATTTACACGAACCTTTTGACCACCCCATAACTCAAAAACTATTAGACCTAAACACTTGAAATTTTGCATTTCTAATAATGCTTCACTTCACTTTCCCTTCATCGGAGCCCGAAATGTAGGGGTGAAATTTATAGTCTTAATTAACATATCCTGAAAATACAATGACTCTGAAATGCTAAATCTTGACATTATTTTGGTTGAATTTGGTGCATTCAATAAGAGTGAAATTGCAACAACCGAAACATTTCTTTCATCAGGACATAAAATGAAGAGGTGAAATTTAAATGCTATGTATTTATTTATATATAAATAAAAGACAAAAACTTTTCAAAAATTAATTATTTCTGACCAAAAACATATATGTACCATGCAAAAAGGGGCCAAGTTTCGGTTTAAACGACTTGGCTTGGTTAAAAAAAGAAATTCAATATCAAAACTTAGTTGAGATCAATTTTCCTTCAAATCAATTGAGGAAGGCTGCACATCTTGCGACGACGACAACCCCGAATCTGATCCTTTCTGACCGAACTTAGGCACCTTTTTCATTCATGTCTATATTTTGGTGCGGGAGATTATTTCCGTTGATAATTGACTAAAAAAGTTTGTTCATGGAGCCATTTTTTTTTTTTTAACAAATATCTGGTTAAATTTTTGGCTCTATCCGTGGATTTAGTTAAAAGCATCACGCTATGCTGAAAATCTACAAAATATTATTTTTCTTTGAGTGATTGAGCTAAAAAAAGCTTATCTGTACTGGTGCAATTTTTTTTCTAAAACAAACTGCTGCTTTAACTCTTCGCCTATCCAAATTAGATTCAGATTAAAAAAAAATTAAAAAATAAAGTTCAACAAAAAAAAATGAATATTATTTGTTTTTGATAATTGACAAAAAGTTTATTCATGGTGCTACATGTTTTTTTTTCATAAAACAAACAACTGATTTCCGATTAAGAAGAAAATTATAAAAAAATCCTATTGTTATTTATGATTGTAACTAAAATTTCGATTATATATTAAAATAAGCTGACGTGTTCTAATGTGGCCATCCACTTGACTTTTCCACTTCAACCTGGCCTCTCTAACCTACATTTAATGTTCAATAAAATTCTTCATAATCATGCAGGAGGGAGAGGTTTAGTTTTTGCATTTTTTGACTCCTGGGAGTCCGCTGAATATGAATACAAAATTTGGTTGAGTTTGGAACACGGGCCTAGATTTTCATTTTATAACCCTACGCCCCCCCCCCCCCATTTTGGGCGGTTAGTTTTTGCATTTTTCGGCTTCTGGGGATCCACTGATTATGTATATAAAATTTGGTTGAGGTTTGCTCAAATGGCCTAGATTTCTAATTTTTAACCCCCCACCCCTCTAATTTTGGGTCGATATGCACGAAAATCTAATCAGCTCTAAATCTCAATGGACCAAAACAACGTGTGAAATTTGGTTTCGATATTCACACTAGTTTTTGAGCTAGCTCGTCCACAACAAATTTGGTAACGCACAGACTAACGGACAACCGGACAGACTAACTAACTAACTAGCAGACATTTTGACAAAACAATTATTATCTAGAAAAATATAATTTTTTGGATGTTCACTTATTAGAGCTTTTTTGTAGACCGAAATGCCATGGTTACGCTCAATTTTTTCAATCAAATTAGTTTCAGTCGTTTTTGAGATATTTCAAAAAAAAGAAGGAAAAAAAAACACTTTTTACATGCACAATTGCAATACTTGGCCATACACTGTATGGTAAAGTAAAATACTACTATTATTAGCCAATTTTCAGCTTTCTATCTCAAACTGTTCGATTACCAGGAAATATTTTATTGGAACTATAAATTTTGAATCACTCTCTGTATATATTTGAACAAATTATCATGTTAATGATATACGTAGTTTTGTCTGAAAATTTATAAATATTTTATTGGGAAAATGTAGGTATAGTAGGTATTAGCTCGAGGTCTGGGATGTGTCTAAAAACGAGTTCTGTTGTTTTGGTGAGCCCATGCAACATGGCAACATGGCAACATGGCAACATCGCTCTTCGGCTGCAGACATTTTCCCACCACAACATCAACAAAACAACAAGGTCGAAAGGGTCAAGCACAGAAAATAACAAAAAAAAAAAAAAAAAAATTAAAAAATTAAAAAATAATAAAACATCTTGGGCTGGGATAATTTGAAATTCCTAAGCAATATCCATCCCATGTATCTTTAAAAAGATTTCTCCGCGTTTTTTAATTATAATTTTATAATTTCCATATTTTCTAGCCTTAAGGCCCCAATTTCACCAACTAGAATTATACATTCCTATTTAATCAAGTTCGATTTATCTATTTAATTGTTATTTTTTCTTAATAATAATATCAATAAAACTCTTAAAGTAATTAATGGAAAGCGCTCTAAATTTGTTTATATTGTTGGATTATTGATTAAAACAGATTTAGAGGGGGGCATCTCAGATCTATGACAAAATGTGACATGGGGGCCTGGGGATCTTAAAAATGTGATGCCACAAAAGGTAAATTAAAAAATTTGAAAATTTTTCAAAAATAAATATAATAAATATAAATGTGATAGTGTGACGTCACAATACAGGGGAGGGCTCAATGAAAATAGGACAGAATGTGACATAGTGGGAGGAAGGGGTCTAAAAAGTCTTTAAATGTGTGACGTAATTTATGAACGGACCCTAATACGTAAGATTTTGAAAATAATAGTAAATTTGTGAGTGTTCTACGCGAGGGATGAACCGCGACCTAATTTCGTGTACACCTACTTCCACTTTCACTCTCATTTCCAAGTAGAAGACAATAGATGAAGGGGCATTATCTAATGAATTCCAAAATAATTCCACATAATTCCAAAGAGGTGTACACCTAATTTCAATCTCGGTTCACCTCTCGGTTCTAAGTATTTTTAGATAAAAGCTATGTATGTTTACCTAATTAAAAAAGAATATATATTTAATATCTATAGTGAAAAGGGGCCAAACACAAAATATATATTATATGTAAATAGTATATATTAAAAGTAAAAAATAAAACATCTTTTGGCTAGGATAATTCGAAATTCAAGATTTTCTCGGCTGTTTTAAATCATATAATTTCCATGTTTTCTAGGCCTAAGACCTCAATTTTACCAATTAGGATTATAGGATACTAGCTGCGAGCGCCCGCCTTCCGCGGCCCTCTTGCTAGACAGGGGGCACGCCCCCTGGACACCCAACCCACAGGACCGCACCCTCCCACCACACCCCCGAAACCCACCAAGCACGCCCACCCCCGCACCATGCACCCGTCCCCCAACCCCCGCACCCGTCCCCAACCCCCGCCACCACCCCACGACCCCAACACTCCCACCCCCCATCTTGGACCCTCATCTGAACATCCCCCACTCCAACATCCATTCACCCCCGGAACCCACCCCGCGCACCACACCTCCGCCTAGTCCCCTGGACTCCATTCCGCCCACCCCACCTTACTCCGCCTCACTCCCCCACCTCCCCGGACCCTCATACCACCCCCGTACCCCATACCCTAGCCCTCCCCCGCATCATCACTGTCTTCCACCGCACACCCTCCCTCCGCACCCAGTTTTTGCATTTCTAGCCTTCTAGTGAACCACAGATTATGTATACAAAATTTGGTTGAGTTTGCTCCAAGGGCAAGAATTTACATATTTTCACCCCCTCCCCTTTTTGGAGCGGTTTTTTGGCAGTTTTTTTAAACAAAGGTTGTCAAAAATCACATCCCTAAAACATGCTTATAATAAAATTTGCCGTATAGGGTTAATAGTTTAGGAGTTATTTGATAATTTTCATTCGTGCGGCCCCCCCAAATCCCCTTTTGGGGTCAAAATATCAAAACGTATATATAGCTATTAACGTAAGTTAGAAGACACTGATCCAAATATGAAATTTCATAATAATTCCCTTCAGCCGTTTTGACGTGAATCGTGAGCAACTTTTCGTGGAAACCACCGAAACAGACATACAGACAGACAGAAATTTTGTTTAGGGTGTTTTCGTTCATAACTTTGTTTGAAACGTGTGCAACCAAAATTTGGCGTGATTTGGATCAATGTATAGACAAAACCTTAATTTTATATACTATATATAGATTCATTTAATCGAGTTTGATTGATTATTTTAGTTGTTAAATTTTTTCTAATAACAATTAATATAAATATAGTAAAACTCTGAAAATAATTAATTAATGGAAAGCGCCCGGATGTTGATTATATTATTAATTGTTATATGTATTGATTAAAACAGATTTAATCTAGTCCAACAAAATAATCATGTTTGGTAAATTTAGGCTTTTAAATTAATTAAAAAATTGGAAAGTTTATTAAGATTTTTGAATGTTTTACGTATCTCGATAAAAGTTAGAAATTTACCTAGTCGAAAAGAATTTAGTATAATCGAAAGGGTCAAGGACAACAATATTCAAAAATAATAAAACAACTTCGCTCTGGGATAATTTGAAATTCCTAATCGTGAGTAATGGAAATTCTTTAAGGAGAATTTTCCGGATTTTTTAATTAGCGAAACTTGTGTTTTCTCAATTCCACCCACTAGAATTATAAATTCCATTTAATCGAGTTTGATTTTGTGAATTTATTTGTTATAAATGATTAGTTTATATTTCCTATAGAATATTTATATATATATATATATATATATATATATATATATATATATATATATATGTTAATATCAATTAAAATAAATAATGCCTCTGGGAAAATTAATTAATGGAAAGCGCTCGGATGTTGATTATATTGTTATACGTATGTTATTGATTTAAATATCTCTAATTGTGTTAACCAAAATAATAAATTAAGTAATATTGATTGAAAAGCATGCACCTTAATACGAAAGTTTTCTAAGATAACACCCAATTCGTGAAAGTTCTACATATTTAGATAAAAGCTAGAAGCTTAACTGGTCAAAAAAATCTATTTAAGTGAATCAAATATTTTATTTTAGTCGAGTTTGATTTTTATATTTTCCAGAGAATATATCTATTGATAACAATTAAAATAAATAAAACTCTGAGACTAAATAATTAATGGAAAGCGTCCTAACGTTGTTTATATTCTTATGCTATTGACTAAAAAATATACTATAGATTTAATCTATTAGTTTAACAAAATAATTCTCCAGCCTCTAATACGAAAGTTTTCTAACATGACAGGAATTTTATTTATTTCATTTGGAGATGAATGGATATAATTTCATTGAAATATCTTTAAAATAATTACTTTTTACACCCATCAAAAAAATCAGAAAAGTAGGTAAGGGTCCGCCCTTATAAACACTTTATGGATTTTGATAGAAAAAAAATTTAATTTTCTATCAAGTTGTAGTGAATTGAGCATGGAGAAACTTTTCATGATACATTTTTTCATTACATTTCAAAAGAATAAACCTATTTCACTAGTCTCGTCATTTATTAGTTTGTTATAAATAATTTATTAGGAATAAATTATGCTTAATATGGATATTTAAATTTTGTTTTCGACGATCCTTTATAGGTAATGATATTAGTACCTAATATTGTTTATGTTCTTATTATCGTCTTAGTTTTTCTTTAATTTCCGTTTTTCAATTGAAATGCCATCTGGTGTGAAAAAACCCAATCAATTTGTTAATTGTGAACTTCTCTCTATTATTTTTCATTTGATTTGTCTTTTTCTTCTCTTTTTAAAGTAAATTTATTTATTTATGTTAATTTATTTATTTATTCACGTGAACATCTCTCCAAATTGACATTTCTTGTTATTTCTCTTCTCTTCATTTCTTTTTTTTTAACATTTGCTTGAATTTGTTCAAACAAAACAAAAAAATAAATAAATCATACTCTATATTTATTTTTCATTTTTTTTATGTTTATTTATTATTCTTGCTTTTCTCCTTTCTATTTTCGTTTCTTTTTTACTTCGATTCTGTTTATTTATATATTTGATTAATACTGTTATACCTACTCTTCCACTGGAGGAGTGCAACAGGAACAGCAAGCAGCTCGCTGGGCGACATATTTCGTCGAGAGTTTCTTTTGGTGTCAAAATACTTTTATTTTCTTTACATTAAAGGGTTAAGAATTTTTAGATGAAAAGGAAAGAAAATCAGAAAAATAGAATCTTGAAGGAACAAATTTTGGAAAATATGGGACGATGAATTAATTAGAAAGAAAATGATAAATCGTTCAAACGAATTTTCTAATGAAAATTAGTCCCTTGTTGGGGACGTTTTGTTTTATTTTGATTTAATCAATTGATTTATTTTGATTGAAATATGTGTTTATTTTTCATTAAAAAATTTTAATTTTGACTCAAAATTTTGTTTTATGTTTTCTTTAAAAAATCGTTTTATTTTGATTATAACATTCCTTTTATTTTGATTTATACATCACTTGCTTTAGTAAGATTCAAACAATTGCTTTAATTCAAATTCAAATTTATGTATTATTTTGAATGCGAACACTTGTTTTATTTCCATTAAAACACTTGATTTATTTAGATTCAAACACACTTGATTTATTTTGACTCAAACAGTTGTTTTTATTTTGACTCAAATACTTGTTTTATTTTGACTCAAACACTTGATTTATTTTGACTTAAACACTTGTTTTATTTTGACTCAAACACTTGATTTATTTTGACTTAAACACTTGTTTTATTTTGACTCAAACACTTGATTTATTTTGACTCAAACACTTGATTTATTTTGAAATGTAAAAATCATTTAGGTTTTTTTTTATTTGAAATGACCGAATGTAGTCTCAAACATGGCCGTTTTGCCGACGTACTATGGATCTGAATTTAAAGAATAAATAAAAGTTAAATAGATGCGCGCTCATTTATTATAAAAAAAAAAAAAGAACTTGAGTAGGGATATTATTTTTTTATAAAACATTATTTTGTTCTTGTTGTTGTTGTTTTTAATTAAATTTGCTTTTCTCTCTTTTTCTTTATTTATTTTTTATTATTTTGGATTATTTATGAACAAGATATTTTTCATTTTCATTTTTTTTTTTTTCATTTACCAAAAAGAGAGATAGAGGGTATATGGGAGGGGGTTGTAGGAGGTCACAAGGGATGAGGAAAGAGAAAAAAGACTTGAGAGATAGTATTACAAAAATGTAATCAATAAATGATGAGTTAAAAAAAAATGAAAGAGAAAAAGGGATGGAAAGGGATAATGCGTTTTTTATAAAAAAAAAAGAGTTGAGGGTGGACTAAAAAAGGGAATGAATGATGAATAAAAAGAGAAAAAGGGGAAGGAAAAAAAGAGGGGTATAGGGTGGGGATATACCTCTTTTGATCGATGAAAGGATAAATAAAACAGAGATTAAATAAATAGACAAACTATACTTAGATTGAAGACAAGCCCTTTTGGGTGTCGTACATTTAAAATTGACCGACGATTGCACTGTTCTCTGGGTACAGGGTACAGGGAAGAATCTATTAGGTATGGGGTAGGGGGTAGTCATCTTACATCGATAGGGTTTCTTTTTTTCTGCAGGCACACAATTAATTAATAAATTGTAATTTAAATAAAAAACAAAACAAAAACACTTATTTATTTATTACCATAGATGAGTTATTATTAGTAAAATGTATATTTTTGAGATAGATATTATTGAAGGTTATTTTTTTTATTTCTAATTTTAATTAATAACTTCAAATAATTCAAATTTCTAAATATAAACACTATTAGAATATAAATTGGTTCAAAAACTTGTTTTATTTTGATTATAATACGTATTTATAATATAATCGTTTTATTTGGTTGTCTTCATTGCATGAAACAGCATTTTGCCAATTTCCAATATTAAATTTGAAAAAATTTTCTATGGAGCAGGCTTGAGAAATTCCTGAGTCGGAGTCGACACATTTTTCCAAACTCTAGCCAGAAATTCTTACCGACTCCGATTCCAGCATAGCCCTGAAAATTTCATTCATCTCTGTCAAATATATGTAGTTTATGCGTTTTATTCAAAGGAAAAATTACCTTTATTATTTATTGTGTTTATATGTGTGTAAGAAATAAAAAATATATATCGTCGCCTTAGAGTGTAAACCTACTAATTCACAAGAAGAAAATTTTACAGTGCAGTGAAAAAACCAACAAAATTTAATATTGTTGTTATGGAAAGAAACTATTTTTCACATTTTTTTTTCTACTACTTACGATCATGATTTTAAGTAACAGTTTTACTTGGACGATGCTGCATCTCTATTTCTTTCGAATGGTATTAATATGTCATATATGATAAAAAATGGAGTTAGCAGGTTTACACACTAAGGCGACGATATGTATTTTTAGAATGGCCCTTATTTTGGGTATTTTCGAATTTTTATGCTCCCAGCGGCTCATATGGTTCGTGAATAAAAAAAATATCCCCCCAGTTTTAAGCCCCTATCTCAATTTTAACCTAGTCCATCCACAGCGATGTAAAAGTTTCCCATCTAGTAACATGGGGTTTTTGGCATTGAACAATCATTTTTTTTATTTCGGCTAAATTAATGTTTCAAAAATTTGAAACTCGGTAAACTTTATCCTCACAATACGAGCTATCTTTCAGAATTTTTACAGATTTTTAGCTATTATAATTTTGGAGTTACAGCTAGATAAATATTTTAATACTATTATATTATAGCGTTAGTAAGTTATAGTCTCCAAAATTATAATAGCTAAAAATCTGTAAAATTCTAGGGAATAGCTACTATTATAAGTTTACAGAGTTTCAAATTATTTGAGCCATTACTTTGCCTGGAATAAAAAATTGATCGTTCATGCCAAAAACCCCATGATTTTAGATGGGAAAATTGCATCGTTGTTCGGCAAAGGTTAATTGAGATAGGGGCTTAAAACTTAGGAGATATTTTTTTTTCGTTTAGAACATATGAGCCTCCTGGAAAGCATAAAGAATACCGAAAATAAAAGCTACCCTAATATATATAACAAGCTGCGAAGCCCGACTTCGCTCCTTGGGTGGCTAGCTTCACACACTATTTTAAATTTTATTAAGGAAAAATAATAGATATCAATGTGTGATCTGTACTTAATTATATTTATTTAAAATTTATCTATGAAAATATTAAAACGCAAATAATAATAATAAGTTTTGAATTTAGACCCATATGTCTAATCGTTGCTAACTCCACCTAGTAAGATTTGGATGTTTAAGCGGTTTATATATAGTAACGAGCTTTTCGTGCGTGCCTTCGGCACGCCCTCGAAGATCGGCCCTCCGGGCTGGTGCCCTGGCGGGCGGCGTCTCGGTCCAAAAATTTTATTCCTCTTAAAAAACCACACTCCAAATGTATACCTGTAAACTCCCGAAAATACATAGTCTCTTAAAAGTTTCGCCTCATTTTCGTCCTGACACAGCTACAGAAATGAGGCTCTAGATATGAATCTGGAAGTATTTTTTTTTTCTATAATCTACAGCATTGTGATATTTTTTTGTGTGGAAATAGATTTATTTAAATAAGTGGTATCGTGTGAGGAGGAGAATTATATTATATCATTTTTTTAAAATTTGGGATCGATAATCGATATAAGGCTCCAAATATTTAAAAGAGATCAGGTGTTGTTTGTATGACAGGCTGCTCCCTCCAGTATTGCCATGAGAAACTCATATGGGCATGCGTGTCTTAAGTCGTTTAATTTTGTAAAAATCAAAAAATAAGAATAACAAAATTTAGATTTTAAAAAATTATAAAAAAGTGGCAAATTATTAAAAAATAAACAAATAATATATAAATCAAATAAGATGTGATTGATTTCTTTTTCTGTGCGCAAAGAAAAGCGAATTGAATATTTAATTTTTGAGTGGTGAAGGGGGGGGGGGGTAATAATTATCAATATATTTAATGTTTCTTAATTTAAAATCAATTGGAGTCTTTCATTTCGAAATTTGAGTCCAAATTACGATTATATTTCAAATTTGCCGCAAATATACCGATGGCGCTCTCTCTCGGCAGCATTACTTCAGCGTTGCGGCAAATTAATCTAGACAAATATATATAGTATGATTATGTAAAAGATAAAAAAAAAATTGAGTAAAAAATCAGTTGATTTCAATAATAAATAAATTTGTTATAATTTATTTAATTTTTTTTTTAATTAAAATCAATTCGTTTTTATATTTTGTCATAATTTACAGAGCAAGCGGAAGTCACGTGGTCTTGGTGAAACAAGCCACTATTTCTTTCTTTCTTTATTTTTTTATTAGTTTTCAAATTGATATACGTTAGGTAGATACTGTTTCTGAAATTGAAAATATCTTATTAAATTAGATAGGGGGCGGGGGGGGGGGGGAGAGTGGTTTTATTGCAAAGTGAAGTTAGAAACGATGCCGAGAGAGAGGGGGAAGGGGGTGGGGGGCAAAAGAGGCTGGCTGGATCAATAATGAAACTTGACGAATGTTGAGGGGTATGTGGATGGGCATGGGCGAAAGGGGTGGGTGGGTGGGTGGGTGGGTGCAAGTACACTGGATGGATAGATGAATATATGGAAATGGGTAGGGAGAAAGGGCGCGAGAGGGGTAGAAGAGAGGGGGTTGGGTTGGGCGCGCGCGGGGCAAATGGATTTCAAGTTGGAATTCATTTGGTTTGCATTGCTTTGCGCTTGCTTATCTATATCCGGGGTTGATCAATGGGGGGTATACTATACTATGGGTAGTACGAGTATATGGCAACCTCTCTTTCTACCCCTCACCAAAACACCTTCACCCCCCTCTCTTCGACTTGCACAAAAGGTCATTATCGGCCTCTTAATAAACAATAGCTCCCCTACTTGAATCAAATTAATGTCCGGCAGTTGAATTAATGAATAAATAAATCAACGACATATAATTTAGACTGAAAAGACATGATTGAATTTATTTTATTTTTATTTTATTTTTTTTTGAAAAAAAAATTCATCAAATGAACATTTTTCTCGCAATATCTATCTACTCTTATTAAACGAGAAAAAATTGTTTATTTATATATATATTTGTATCTTCTATTTTGAAAACGGCTCTACCGATTTTAATGAAACATAATCTATTAACAACTTTTGAGGATGCGAAAACCATCTGGCTAGGTCTGGACCTCGACAAATTTCATCCTAATTGATCTTTTCTTAATTAAAGTAATTATTTATAAATGAAAATCTCAATAAAAAGTTTGTTGGGGGGTCGATAGGCTAGTCGGTAGCGTGACAGCGAGCTAACCAGGAGACCCGGGTTCGAATCCGACTCGAGGCAGCCGGCCAAAATCTGACCCCCGGGGGTAGAGACAAATTTTAAAAATATATCTAGTATCGTAATTAGGCTTATGGCTAGAAGGGCCGAAAAGCCAAAAAAAAAAAAAAAAAAAAAAAAAGTTTGTTTACATTTTTTTCAATTATCTTTTATTTTTAATTGGTTTTTTAATTTTAAAACCCACTAATAGGTTATAGCAAATATTATTATATATATATTAAAATTAGGAATTTTTTGTTTTTGTATTTAATTAACAGGTGTCTAAATCATAACAAAACAGCTGTGTTTATAAATAAAGTGGTTGAAGTGGCTTTTTTTTATATAACTTGGAAACAAATCTTATTTAATTTTATGTTTTTATTTCAATCACGATTATTTTTTTAAAACCCACTAATAGGTTATAACAAATGTTCATCAAAATGAACGAATGTGGGCAAATTGGTGTACGAGTAAACAAATATATACATAATATGTGGACCATTAAAAAGCTAGAAATGCAAAAACTAGGTGCGGGGTGGGGTGCAGTTGTGAAGGGTCCGGGGGTGGGGGTGGGGATGCAGTGGTGGGGGCGAGGTGCGTGGTTTGGGGGGGGGGGGTCTATGGGGCGTGTATTATATATATTATTTGTATTTTTTTTAATTTGGTTACCGTGCATCGCTCGGTGGCTTCAGGTACTTTAATTCTATTTCTACTAGGGTACATTCAGCCAAGGTGGCCAACTTAGGGATTTCCCCCCAAATTTAGGGGTAAATAAATTTCACAGCGGTTTTTTCAGGGGAAAACATGTTTAGGGGTTTTTTAAATGTTTAGGGATTTTTTAGGGGTTAAAAATTTGTTTTGAAACACAATGAAAAAAAATTAAATTGAAAATGTGACGTTAAATTTATTTAATGGCTTTAGAAATCGATTTTTTTCGAAATTCACTACGAATTTTGCTTAATTCAATGCGGAGGGATGAATTATTAAATCCAGCTATAGTTATACAGATTCCTAATAATAAATATAAATTCAATAAGCTATTTCAATATTTATTTTTTGATTTAATTAACATTCAAATTAATTAATTTTAATATATAGTAATATATTTGTAATGACCTATTAGTATGTTTTATAATAACTAAAAAAAATAATTATAATTGACTGCAATTAAAATAAAAACCACCTTATTATTTTTTTTCATTTTTTCTTTATCATAACAAAGTGTTAAAATCAAATTTAGGGAAGGCGTTGTTGGTTTCTAGTGAAAAATAGTTCAAATTAAATTAGGTTGGAGTTGGTGGTGTTTCTTAAAATATCAAAGAAATCATTCGAAATAAGCCAACCAATGCCTAGTTGAAATCTTATCAAGATTTCCGTACTTAATAAATATCTTATCTACTCTTATTAAACGAGCAAAAATTGTATATTTATATATTTGTATCTTGGTTCTATTTTGAAAACGGCTTTACCGATTTTGATGAAATTCACGGGTTAGGGGGTTTTTGGGGTGACAATTCGATCTGTCACGGTCTCATCTTCGACAAAATTGTTTTTGATGGGTTTTTTCGTAATCAAATTAATTATTCTCAGGTAGACAAATCCCATTCTTAGGGTTTTAAAAAAAGGTTTCCCTTTTCCTTTTGTGCTCAGGCAGACAATGGGTCGGGAAAGGCCTTGAAGAAGTATTGTGATTGTGGATTTTAACATATTTTGTTGTCCCTAAACGTTAGAAATATTAATAAACGTTTTATAATTGTTTTTATATTGAACTTTATTTATTTAATAGAATAAAAAATAATCAAGAGCAGGTCTCAATTTTCTGAAAAAACAACACATTTTGATAGGTTTTATTTATTAAGAATTGGATGAATAAAAATGAATCATATGGTTGAATCAAAACAGGTGCAGGAGGTGGGGTGCAGTGGTGGGTGATCCGGGGATAGGGCGAGGTTTCGGGGGTGGGGTCAAGCGGGGTGGGGGGTGGGGGGGGGGGGGGTACAGTGGGCGAATACTATATATATTTGTATTTTTTTTAATTTGAAAACGGCTCTCAAATAAAAATCGACCTTTTTATCAGAATTTTTAAATTAATTTAAAAATAATATTAAAATAAAGCTTTTAACTGAAGGAAGAAGTTACCGAGCATCGCTCGGTGCCTCCAGGTACTTCACTATTAAATGTGCAATTCTTGTGTATTTAGTAGATATGTATCTAGAAAATGTTATAAATAAATGTTTCCAAATTACACTAGTTTTTTTTTGGAAACTAGTTTAAAAACTGATATTTTGTTCGTAGAACAGTTTCAAAGAAGCCCGAAATATTAAAAAATTGAAAATTCAACAAGTCGTAAAAACCATAAAAATTAAGGTTGGAAAATCAAATTAAAAACAAAAATAAGTTTCGATTATTTTTTTGTCTTCAGAAAAACATAAAAAAAAAAAAAAAATGAAAATTACCCTAAGTATATTCTAAAAAGAATATTTTAATTTAAATATTAATTTTATCTTAAAGGATATGTATATACATATATAATTTTGAATATATAATTATTCATTTGAACAAATAAAAAGAGATAGAGAGGCAAATAAACGTAATATTCTCTTTGTAAGGGAAAACTTATTAAAAGCAAGGGAAGATAAAGGGAAGAGAAATTGCTCTGAAAGAAGAATGAGATTAAAGTTAAGGGGCTTAAAGAGAGGGGGACGAAAGGGGGTTATGAATAAATGTATAGCCGCCTGCCTATTTTCCAAGAGTTAATACACTTTTCATACTTTGTTAGATATCTCTTTTAGATATGCCCTTGTTTGGGCTGGAACTTTTGATGGGTCCAAGTTGGCACCATTGAAATTGGCCGAAATGTAAAAAAGATCATAATATGACTTTCAATTATCCCATATTAATAATCAAACAGCATTTAATTATTTAAAAGAAATTTTGATATCATCTGTTAACGCCTAATAAAAAGATAGAAACACCTGAAAATGATTTTAATGATTTTAATTTTAATTTAGAATAATTAGTAGAGTACAAGACCGTGATATACTCTAAGGGTGGTCGCCAGTTAAGATTCTTTAAAAGATCTGAAAGAAAGCTAAATAAAATAATTATTAACCCTTTTATGCAGTTTGATCCGAAGAACCTCTCAGGGCCGGTTGTATGTCGCAAAGTAAATGCTTTTTACCACTAACCAAGGGTAGATGGTAAATGGAGAGGTTGGGATGGCCAATCACATGACAGGAACTTTCAGCGCCTGTCATCTGATTGGCCATCCAGCCTCCATTTACCATCTACCCTTGGTTAGTGGTAAAAGCATTTACTTGCGACATCAACCGGCCCTCAAGACACGAAATAAAGAGGATGAGGAATAGAAATTTTCTCTGTAAAGTGGAGGCCAAATAGTGAGAAGATAGCCTCGAAACAAGTTTGCCAACGCAAGAGTTTCAACCTGGTCAAAGGGATATGGTTCCTATAATGACACTGGAGCGAATATTTGAAAAGGATGAAATATAAACAATTTAATTAATAAATTTTAAGAAAGTTAAGGCAGGCCTTAACATCATCTTATTATACGGCCAAGTGGTTTTTTTACTTCGTTTTTTCAAAATATCTCAAAAACGGCTGAAACTATTTTGATAAAACACGGGAACCATGGCGTTTTGCTCTACAAAAAAGCTCAAATAAGGGAACATAGAAAAAATTATATTTTACGGTATATTAATTATTTTGTCAAAACGTCTGTTTAATAAGTTACCACATTTTGTGTACTCTCTAGCTCAAAAACTATTGCGAATATCAAAACGAAATTTCTCATGTAGTATTGGTGCATTGAGATTAAGAGCTGATTAGATTTTAGTTGAAATCGAACAAAAATTAAGGGAGGGGGGGGGTTAAAAACCTATTGTCTATTTAGAAACCTTTTGATTTACCTGTGAATAATTACTTTGATTACGAGAAAACCAATCAAGTTATTCGAAGATGAGATCCTGACAGATCGATTTCTTTCCCCAAAAACACCCCCTAGTGCGTAGTTTTCAACTAAATCGTTAGAGCCGTTTTCGAGAAATCGATTCTATTATGTGCCCATAATTATAAAAGTATTCTAAGGGCCGGTTGTATGTCGGTTGGTAAATTCTTTTTAACCGACATACAACTGGCCCTAAGACATTGATTGTTAGTTTCGAGTTCGAGATATAAAGATTTATAAAATAAACAAGATTAAAATTCTGAATAATAAGACAACAAGAAATCCAATTAACGGTTCAATTTTATGGGATTTTTCAAAACCGACATCTTATTACTGTACTTTTAAATGGACGGAACATAAAAAATTATGAAAAAACTAATTTTTAATTTTTTGACTTAGTTCACTTTCAAAATTATGGGCGCATATACCATATATATATATATATTTTATATAAGAATTGCTCATTTAATAATAGAAGATAAGATTATTGTTAAAGGACATCAATTCTTTTGAGACTTTCCTTTAATTAATTATTTTACATGGAATAATGTATACATTTTATTTGATGCTTTGATTTCGGAGACCTAATTAATTAAATTTCCTAATTTTAATATATACTAATCTTTGTAGTGAACTATAAAGTGAGTTTTTAAAATTAAAAAAAAAAAAATAATAATAAAATGAAATTCAAAAATTGCTTTATCTTTTTATTGATTAATTTAATTAATTGTTAGTTATTAATTAAGTGTATGGGTTTTAATTTTAAAACCCATAATAGTTCACTATAAAGACTATTATATATTAAAATTAGAAAATTTAATTAAGGACGTCCCCTAATAAAGCTCAGATGCAGTTCCGTCTTTCCCCTACTCTCACATGCGAAGAAAGACAAAAATATTTTCACTGCGTCGTTTCTCGGATCTGGCAACATTGCATTCTTACCGACGCTAAAAGACAAAAAAAACACTTCATGAAACTGCGCAATGAGAAATTCCAGATGAGTACAGTATAGTTAGGTTGAGAGAATTAGCTTAAAATCTCAAATGCACCAGCTGCAGAAGTTTTTTAGATATGGAAAAATTGAGTGATTTTAGTGCGACGTTGCCAAGTCGCCATCGCTCACTTGCCATGCCATGAGAGAAAAAACGAAAACCATCAAAAGTACCTAACTTTTAACATTATTCATACAAAACGAATACCGCTTGATACAATTATTTTAACAGAAAAATAGTTGTTATCTCTTCAGTTAATGATTCTCAGTTTTTCAAAATAATTTCAAGAAAATTACGATTGTTATTTAATTTAACAGTCGCTTTAACATCAATCGGGATAGAGTTCGAGTGTTAAATATGCACATTTCAATTGTCAATATTTACAAATTTAGTGCCGTAAGGAATATTGAAAAAAATTCTAAGTATATAGGACACTTATAAATATGTGTATTCAAAGTTTTAAAAGGATTGCAAGAAAATCGATTTATTAGAGAACGTCCTTAAAATGACATTTTACAATCTCATTCTGATTACTATACATTTTACTTTTTTAAATCAAACTTCGTTGAAGAATGAATATTTGAATTGTATTGATCAATGATATGTGAATTGTATCTTTCGAATACAATCTAATCTAATCTAATTAAACAATATTAAACCGGGAAGGGACTTTTCGAATTCGGACTAGAACATTCCATTTCCCCTCCCCTCCCTTCCCCTCCCATTTTCTCATATCTTGATCATTTTCTCTTAGTATTTCTCTCTTGTCTGTCTGTCTGGCTTTCTCATTTTGTTCCCTCTGATGATTAAATCGCTCTCTTTCTCACTAAAGGCTTAATAAATCTCTCATTTAAGCGATTTATCTTCGTTTTCCCTTTGAGAGAGAAACAACCCTTTCACCCCTCCCCCTTACCCATATCACCCCCTCAAATCCCTAGAAAAACTCTTTTTAGACATTAATACAAACGTAATTTAGACAAGAATTATTGTAAATATTCGGAAATAATTAACGTTTTAATTAAAACGATTTTTGTTTTGTCGAGAGTAAAGCAGAGTTATTAATTTATAAAGAGAAATCTATAAGGGTGCCCTTTACTTGATTAAATAAGCTGACATGTTCTGATGTGGCCATCCACTTGACATTACCATACAACCAGGCCCTAACTTATATTTAATATTTAATAAAATTATTTATAATAATGTAAGGGAGGGGGGTTAGTTTTTGCATTTTTAAACTCCTCGGGGCCAACTGATTATGCATACAAAATTTGGTTGAGTTTGCTCAAATGGCCTAGATTTTAATTTTTGACCCTAAACCCCCCACCACCATTTTTGGAGGTTAGTTTTTGCATTTTTAGACTTCTGGGGGTCCAGTGATTATGTATACAAAATTTGGTTAGTTTGCTCAAATGGCCTAGATTTTTAATTTTTAACCCCCCTTCCACCTCCTTAATTTTGGGTCGATATGCACCAAAGTCTCTCAATGGACCAAAACTACGTGTGAAATTTGGTTTCGATATTCAAACTAGTTTTTGAGCTAGCTCGTCCACAAAAATTTGTTAACGCACAGACTAACAACCAGACAACCAGAATAACAGACAACCAGACAACCAGACTAACAGACATTTTGACAAAACAATTATTATCTCGAAAAATATAATTTTTTCGATGTTTACTTATTAGAAATTTTTTGTAGAGCGAAATGCCATGGTTTCGCTCAATTTTTGAATCAAAATAGTTTGAGCCGTTTTTTAGATATTTCGAAAAAAAGAAGGAAAAAACCCACTTTTTTCATGCACGATTACAATACTTGACCATACCCTGTATGGTAAAGTAAAAATATTTGGCTTCATAATTTCCGAATATACTATAGTATCTAAATCTAACATGCTAGCTAGCTCTTCAACTAACCTAGGGCTCAATTTTAACTTTTTCAATCCCAAAATCTTAGATAAAGAACAGAATTTAGACAAAAACATTAAATTTAGAAATTTTTTAAGACTCATCAATAATTTGCCTAAAAATTCATATTTTTTTTTTTTTATTCAAGGTAATTTCATCTTCAAGACATTTCGTATCATTTGTCTTTTTGTTCAAAATATTTATTTGTTTATTGTATTATTTTTTTTTTTTTGAAATAACTATTTTTTTCAAATTTCCATTGATAAAGGTAGAATTTCTCCTGAAACGTTTGTAGCCCAGTGAATAGGGAGGTTTCAGCTTACATTAATTGCTGGAAAATATTTTTTTTTCTAGGATTGTTTGGTATGGTGTGGATATACGAAATCAAAGTTTGCAACCTCGAAAGTGTGGGGACAACTTTTGGTGGCCGAAAAACCTCGATATTTTCGGACTTTTTCCAGTTTTTTGCTTATAATTCGAAAAGGGTCCATATTTTCTAAATAATTAAATTAAAGAGAACAAAATTACGCGTCGATTAAAAAAAAGAAATGCAAAATTGGTTAAGTAGTTTGATTTTTAATAGGGATCCAAAAAACAGCCCCCGGGATCACTTTTTAATATCACAAAAACTAGCACTTTTTTCGATTTTGTCCATTTTGGCCATGAAGGAGCACGTTTTCGACAAAGACCACTCTATACATTTTTTTTTTTTTTGGCTTTTCGGCCCTTCGTAGCCATAAGCCTAATTACGATACTAGATATATTTTTAAAATTTGTCTCTACCCCCGGGGGTCAGATTTTGGCTGGCTGCCTCGAGTCGGATTCGAACCCGGGTCTCCTGGTTAGCTCGCTGTCACGCTACCGACTAGCCTATCGACCCCCCCCTATACATTTTTAAACTAGATTAAATTTGCTACAATGGAAACAGGAATAGGTATTCAAAAGTGATCCGGGGGGCTGTTTTTTGGATCCCCATTAAAAATCGAACTACTTGTCTAATTTTGCATTTCTTTTTTTAATCGATGTGAAATTTTGTCTTCTTTAATTTACTATAGGACGGTTATTTACAAAATATTGACCGTTTTCGAGTTATAAGCGAAAAACTGGAAAAAGTCCGAAAATTTCGAGGTTTTTCGGCCACCAAAAGTTGTCCCCCACACTTTTATGTCGCAAACTTAGATTTCGTATACTTACACCATACCAAACAATCTTAGAAAAAAATCTTTTCCTGCAATTAATGTAAGCTGAACCACTTTTTGGATCCTCTATTTACTAGGCAATTGGATTACTAATAAATATTTGAGATTGTTTTTAATAAAAACAATTGTAAATATTTATTTAATTTGATAATAGTGTTTCTCGCAATTTCTACTAGGAATGTTTGAAATATAGATTGTAGAAGGAGGGGGAGGGGAAAGGGAGGAAACGTTTCTTATCTTGTGCCATTCATGCAAACTAATTTAAAGTTTTAATTGAGAGCCCAAATGCATATTCCAACAGAGAGAGAGAGAGAGAGAGAGAGAGAGAGAGACTAAATGAATGAGGAAATTTCAATTAAAATAAAACGACTTTAATTTAAGCATTTTTATTAAATAAAATAATAAAAAAATTCTATCGAAATAATTAAATTTAACAAAGGTTAATTTTATTTAAATTGTAGAAAAAGGGAAAACTTTTTCAAGACGCTTTACGTCACTGAGTGTTCGTGTGTGTGTGTGCGTATGTGGAAGTGTGTGTAAATTAGTGTAGGGATCAGATATAGTCGTTCAAATTCTGCATTATTTCTATATTGGTTTACGAGCTTTTCGTGCGTGCCTTCGGCACGCCCTCGAACCTCGGCCCTCCGGGCTGGTGTCCTGGCGGTCCAAAAATTTTATTCCTCTTAAAAAACCACACTCCAAATGTATACCTGTAAACTCCCGAAAATATATAGTCTCTTAAAAGTTTCGCCTTATTTTCGTCCTGACACAGCTACAGAAATGAGGCTCTAGATATGAATCTGGGAGTATTTTTTTTTCTATAATCTACAGCATTGTGATATTTTTTGTGTGGAAATAGATTTATTTAAATAAGTGGTATCGTGTGAGGAGGAGTATTATTATTATATTATATCATTTTTTTAAAATTTGGGATCGATAATCGATATAAGGCTCCAAATATTTAAAAGAGATCAGGTGTTGTTTGTATGACAGGCTGCTCCCTCCAGTATTGCAATGAGAAACTGCATATGGGCATACGTGTCTTAAGTCGTTTAATTTTGTAAAAATCAAAAAATAAGAATAACAAAATTTAGATTTTTAAAAAATTATAAAAAAGTGGCAAATTATTAAAAAATAAACAAATAATATATAAATCAAATAAGATGTGATTGATTTCTTTTTCCGTGCGCAAAGAAAGAATTGAATATTTAATTTTTGAGTGGTGAAGGGGGGGGGGGGTAATAATTATCAATATATTTAATGTTTCTTAATTTAAAATCAATTGGAGTCTTTCATTTCGAAATTCGAGTCCAAATTACGATTATATTTCAAATTTGCCGCAAATATACCGAGGGCGCTCTCTCTCGGCAGCACAACGTCAGCGTTGCGGCAAATTAATCTGGACAAATATATATAGTATTATTTGTACGTCAGAGATAGTTAATATAAAAAACTAAAAGCAATACAATACAATAGTATAACGGGTTATAGTGGTGTTTCACAAAGAGGAAATAAAATTAAAAAATTAAAAAATCTTTTAAATTATTTTGGAGATCTTTCATTTATCTCTATACATATTTCGGGCTATGAACCCTTCATCAGGAGGTTTAACAGAAAACTGAATATGGTTCATAGCCCGAAATATGTATAGAGATAAATAAAAAATCTCCAAAATAATTTAAAAGATTTTTACCACTATAACCCGTTAAATAATTCCTGTGTTTAATATGTTTCACTATAAACCAACACCGCTTTCCTAAACTTTATCAATACTAATAGTGTCTGTTAATAATCAGTAGAGATTGTGGTGTTGGTGCAAGGTGAAACATCTTTAATAAAGATAAGAGTAAATAGATATTTTATTTAATATGGATTTACTATGAGTTAAGGATACTGGGTCACTTATTTCACATTAAAATTAAAAAATTAAAAGATATAAAAAAATTTTTCTTTTTCAATATATATATTTCAGGCTATCAACCCATCTTCAGGAAATACAGAAGGTAACTAAATAAAATTTATTGAATGACAGGCTATATATGTTTATTGAACAGAGAGACAGAATTTATCAAATTATTTTTATTTTAAAAGGACACTTTCTCTTAAGCTGTTATTCAGAAAGAA
This sequence comes from Forficula auricularia, assembly GCA_024734495.1. Taxonomy (NCBI): domain Eukaryota; kingdom Metazoa; phylum Arthropoda; class Insecta; order Dermaptera; family Forficulidae; genus Forficula; species Forficula auricularia. Next base: position 9,305,280 of record JALMQS010000083.1, on the reverse strand, counting down.
ATTCGGGTTGACCTTTATTTACATAGGATTGTTTGGGTAAAAGGCAAGTTTGTGAGGTCATTGACTTATGTCTCTGGGTTGGAAATGATTTTTACATTTTGATATTAAAAAATCAATTATTATATTTGATTTTATATCTAGTTGATTGTTGATAACATTTTCATCATTTGACAAGGCATATCATTTCGAAAGAAAAGGATTAAGATTGGACCTTCTTGAATCCATGGAAATAAAATATGCCTTGTCAAATGATGAAAATGTTATCAACAATCAACTAGATATAAAATCAAATATAATAATTGATTTTTTAATATCAAAATGTAAAAATCATCTCCAACCCAGAGACATAAGTCAATGACCTCACAAACTTGCCTTTTACCCAAACAATCCTATGTAAATAAAGGTCAACCCGAATTTCTTTCTGAATAACAGCTTAAGAGAAAGTGTCCTTTTAAAAATAAAAATAATTTGATAAATTCTGTCTCTCTGTTCAATAAACATATATAGCCTGTCATTCAATAAATTTTATTTAGTTACCTTCTGTATTTCCTGAAGATGGGTTGATAGCCCGAAATATATATATTGAAAAAGAAAAATTTTTTTATATCTTTTAATTTTTTAATTTTAATGTGAAATAAGTGACCCAGTATCCTTAACTCATAGTAAATCCATATTAAATAAAATATCTATTTACTCTTATCTTTAGTGTCTGTTAAATAAAACTACCCCCTCCCAAATATTTTTCTTCATTTTATTTCTTTCATAGCACTCCTTCATATATATAGTCTTTTTGTCTTCAATTTTAATTTTTTAGTGTATAAAACTTTTATTTGACTATCTTTTATTGCATATTTTTGCATATTTTAACGTATATTGCATAATGATGAAGTTAATTTTCTCATTAATATATCAAAGAATAATTAACACATTAATAAGAATTGTTTTGAACGCTCTTTTTTTAACCAAGATATATATCGCGAGACTACTGCTGGTTGAGGCTATTAGAGTCTGCTGAGTCTTAAGTCTGGACCAAGAGAGAATGAAAAAGATATGATCCATTTGGCTTTAATCCAGCATCATTTCGTGATTGGACCGCATGACACTATATCAAACACTGATATGGATCAGCAAATGAATTTGAAATCTGAAATGTTATATATTCAATCTCCCAGTCCAGAGCGCCTGATCTGTTAACACGTGTGTTAGGTGTTTGCTATTAATTAATCATAAGTTTCCTGTATTTGAATCGATCGCGAATCGAATATTAAGTGAAAATAATATCCCAATTTATATATTTCTAACTTGAAATAGTGAAGTTGTACTTCATATTTCTTGCATATTTCAGCATTTTTATCTGCATATTTTGGCAGTTTTTACTGCATAAAAATCCGGTCTCTAGTAATAAGATAAGATAAATAATTTTTAAGTTATAGTCGAAGTTGTAATCCAAACAGACATCTTATTCTAAATAAATGAATCGAAAAGACAATGTCATGTATGTGTTGTTTTAAAAATATAATGTTCCTGATCAATATGAATGTATTTTGTATAATATTCTCGGATATAAAAGAGAAGAATAGTGAGTGGTGAGTGATACATCACAATTTATCCCAATTAAGGAAGCCGAGTGATGAGGGATCCATGATCCAGTTGGTGGCTGCGAATCAAAAAGGAAACCCTCCTCCTCCCACTCTATATGCAGCCATGTACCTACTGTATACTGTGTAGATACTGTATGGATATCTCTGTGGCCGTCCTTCATTTATACAACCTTTCTACATCATATTTACATTAACCCTCTCTCTCTCTCTCTCTATACAAAGAGCCTACTCTCTTTCGCACTTGGAAAAGGGGCTTTTTATTAGAAATATACATAATGGCATTTTTTTATAAAATGTATTCCAGTCATAATTTCATTACGTCTGAAAGTTGGTCTTGTTAGGAGACACAAAATAATAATAATAATAATAATACATAAAAGGGATGTTTTGTTTGTATGTTTTTTTTACTACTTTTATTTTTTGAAAAGTTGCTCACCTGTGTTTTCAATGATAAAAATTTGTACTAATAATAATAATTTATTTTTATTTAAATTAAATTTCCTAATTTGAATTTATAAAAATACTAGTATTTAACTATTAACGAGTTTTAAAATAAAAAAAAATCACATATCTTAATATCTATATAAATAAAAATGTACTGTTAAGTGATACGTTGAAGGATCTCCGAAAGTTCTTCACCGATTTCTTTGAAATTTTCACACAACATTCCATTCAAATGCACGAGTGTTTTTATAGATATCACACCTGTGGCATGTAAAAAATATTTTTTTCAAGAAAACAAAGCCAGCGCTTCTCTGGGTAAAGCAAATAAATAAGATAGCCGATAATAGCTTTTTGGAAATCTATCAACTGTCAATATTATTTTTGGTTAAGGAAACAATAATTATAAATGTGGCCCAAAATTTAGATATACTAATCGGAGAACCAAACGGACATATGTTGCGAATATAGTTTCGATACGTCCAGTGGTTTAGGCGTGAAGTATAAGAGTTAGTCACAGCAACGCGTGGTCGGGTCTGCTATTATCTATATAAATTTTAACCATAAAACGAGACGCTCCCCGCCAGGGGCTAGGTGGCGCCGGGCCGAAGGCCGAAATTCGAACCTTACAGGGGGAAAGAGCCCCAAAATCTGTTTTCAGAGTTTTTCAAGATCTGTTAAACCAGAAAAGATATCGATATGGGTTTAGCTTAGAAAGGTGAAGCATTGAAATACGAAAAAACACATTTGAGTATTTTGCTCTATTTATCCCCGAAAGGGAGATATAGTCATTTTGGGGTAAATCTTTAAAATATTTAAAGTGCTCTATTTCTTCGAGCTTTCAAGTTTTAGAACTCAAATTTAATATATACGTTTATTAATGTTAAATCTCGGGAAGATATTTTTTTTTTTTTTTTTTTTTTGAAATTTGACCCCTGAACTTAAAAATGGGGGATTTTTGATTTTGTGGTCTAAAACACAAAAGGCTTCGTATCTTTCTTGCCCTTGGACCAAACTCAACTCTAGGGAGCTAGAAATGTAACAACTGGGTGGGGTTTAGGGGGCCAGAGGTGGGTGTTGGGGTGGAATGGGTGGGAAGGGTGCGTAGTGGGATGTAGGGTGGGTGCGGAGATGGAATGGGGATGGGGTGTGGGGTGGGGTGCGGAGGTGGATTGGGGTTGGGGTGCGGGAGAGTGTCTCTCTGGCTAACGGAGACGCCCGCCGAGGGGTGGCTTCTCAACTAGTAATTAATCAAACGAAATTGAAAATAAATGTATAATATATTAATTTGTTTTATTTTTTATCAAAACAAAGCCTTAAAATCTGAATAAAACCATTCAAAAAAATTAAAGAAATAAAATGAGAGAGTCTTCTGTTTTTTAAATAAAATAATTTTTAATTATTTCTAGAGACTATAGTTTCGAAGGCATTGCCTTCATCATCAGTCTATCACAAATATTTCAAATTAGTTACAAATTAAGATTTATACATAGAAAATTTTGAAAAATATATAATGTCTTTTTCTTCATGTTTTCTTGGGAGATTAGAATATTCTTAATCTTAATTTGTAACTAATTTGAAATATTTGTGATAGATCGATGATGAAGGCAATGCCTTCGAAACTATAGTCTCTAGAAATAATTAAAAATTATTTTATTTAAAAAACAGAAGACTCTCTCATTTTATTTTATTTTTAACCTAAAATAAAAACAATTCTGTTACCATCGACAGTGAAATCTTTTATTCAACTAATTAAAGAAATTATTTTCTTTACTCAAAAGCTTGCTTTATTTTGGATCAAACACTTGTTTTATTTTGATTCAAATATGTACACGTGTTTATTTTTTGATTCAAAATATTGATTTATTCATACTTTAATGTTTCTATTTTTTATAGTTTTGTAGTCGTAGATCTAGCTATGCTTGGTAATTTCTAGTGTTAGTTAAAATCGGTATATTTAATATTATTTTGATTCAAATACCTGTATTATTTTGATTAAATCTCTTGTATCATTTTAATTATAATAAAACACTTGTTGTACTAAATTAAGAACTAATCAATTCTCTCTGCATTGGAACAATACATTCATTTTGATACAAGAAAAAAATTTCCAAAACTTTTCGTGTATATCGTGAGATCTAGCCATATACTACATAGTATGTAAACACAGAGGCAGAAAAATCTGGCTACGAGGTTTTGATCGGTTAATCTGCGATCTTTCTCAAGTATGAGATGGTATTTATGGCCACGTCCTTGCATAACTATGTATATAGACTATATAAATCTGGATAATGGTGTGGTCAAATCATTTAACCTAAAATCGTACTATCGAAAAACATTTTTTAATCATAAAGTCAAAGACAGCAGCCTTTGAGGATTTACGCCCCTCTAAGCCAAAAGGCGCGATATTTTCAAACACTTATTGTTATAAACATATTTTTAATTGTTAAAAAAAAGACTAAGCTTATAGAAGAAATCGAATGCCAGCTCTACATTTGATTCAATCGAGAATCAAATGTAGGAATTTTTGTCAAATATTGAGTGAAAATAATATTTGATTTTTTCTCTTGGTCCAGACTTAAGACTCCTCAGACTTCAATAGCGTAATCCGCAGTAGTCTCGCGATAAATATCTTTTTCAAATAAGCGCGGTCAAAAACAATTCTCATTGATATGCCAATTATTCTTTGTTATATTAATTAGAAAAATTATAAAATTTACTTATAGAAGAAGAAATATTCTTTTAAATATTAATTTTTGAATTTAATCATTTGCGAGAATTAATTAAATTAATCCAATTATAAAAATAGAATAAAAGAATTAATTAGCTGATTAGCCAGATTGATAAGTTTTAAAGAAAGGCTTAATTAGCCCTTATTAGCCCTATTTAAGCTTATACAGAATAGTGAAAAAGTATTTTTTGTAATAAAATTATCGATGGCTAAAAGTTACAAAAGAAAGCCGATCGATGGCGATTCTTTTTAGGAAAATGAATTTTTTTTTCTATAGACAGGTGATTTTTTTTTTTTTTTTTGATAATCAATATTGATTTAAAGCGTCCATTCTGTCTATCTATATATATATATGTGTGTGTGTGTCTTTTTTCTATTCATTTCAATGTTTAATTAACGGATCTTTTCTCTCTCTCTATCTCTCTTTTAGCTTCTAATCCTAATTTTTCAGCCCAATGTTAAATATTTATATATTTCCATATTCTTGATTACTAATATTGTTATGTAACATACTTTTATTCTTCCATCCAATATTATACAATTTAAAAAAAAACTTGCCTTATTTTTGGGGGAAAAAAATTAAAATACATATTATATGTTTCGGGTTAATATCAGTACATCTTCAGTTTCAAATTTTTTTCTTTTTCTTTATATATAATTTTTCAAATTCTCATCAGAAATATAGTTAAAGCATTTTCTTTATTAATTTAAAGAAAAATTCTTTTTTCTTTCCTTTCCTTCAGAAAATGCACATTATTATAAATAGAAAAAAAAACTCTATATAAAAACTTCAATTTTTACATTGAATGCTCTACAACCTCTTTTCTGAGGAATTTTACTGTAAAACGAAGGGCTGATGTGCTATAGATAGATAGGCAATTTTTTATTTTTTCATACATTCACGATATTCTCGGGCGAATATCTCAAAAATCATAAGGAATAGAGAAACATTAAATAGAAGCAATCTTGTAGCAAGTTTTATAAACGTTTATTTTTCTAAGAATAATTTTTTACCTACGACCCACTGTTTTCGAGATATACCTAAGCAAAAAAAACGGGAATTTCCACTTCTAACACCCTAAGCCGGGTATCTAGGTCTGGGGGACTTTTAGTATTTTTAACTCCTAACTAATCCAAACATATTCCTTAAGAAAAAATTCTACCCCCTTCAATGTTTTCTATAAACTGAATGAACTAAATATTTAACTCTATTTTAAAAAACATTCAAACTTATTATATTTTCATTAAATTGAAGGGTTGGTTTTGTCACAAATATAATAAAACAATAATTTTAATAACTATTAGAATTATTTAATTGATAACTATACAGTTTCGGTCACCACTGGTCGACCATCCTCAGTAGTTCTAAAAATTGAAATGAAACATTTATTTACATTTTTTCTTTTTATAGAGAATTATATAATACAAAATTTATTTTATTTTTTTTTTACAATAATTTGAAATCATACATACATCTCGTTCAAGAACTGAATTTGTCATTTCACATGAAACATTCATTCTTAAATCTTCAATATAGATAGATCACACAATTCATTACAATCACACACATATATATTATATATATATATATAGCAACAATTTATAAAAACGTTTATCACTGAACTAGAAACTATTTTGAATTAATGATTATATTAAATACTATTTTCAATTTTATTTTTTCTAATTATCTCATTGCATCGTCAATTATTATACAATTAAAAAACCCATTATAAATAATCCATTCTAGAAACACATTATAAGTTAAATTCATTCTTTATTTTTAATTTTTTATTAATGACATATCAAAATACACATCTTCCTATTACATTTTTCTTATAAAATCAATACATGTTTAATCAATATACTAAATCAAATCAATATTCTCACAACAATGACACAATTAGACTGTGAGCATTCTGATATGTTTTCCGAATCCATTTTGAAATTTATACAATTATCGATATCCTTCAATATATAAAGAGATTCTTTTATTTTTCTCTTGGTCCAATTTTTCTCATAATCTAGTATGTAACTCCTTCAAAATTGAAAATATGCTGCTGTCAATAGTATGAATGGATAACGCGGAGACCAATTTATTTCCATTAATCGATGAAATATGTTCTTTAATTCTTTGTCTCAAATGTCTTGAAGTCTCACCTATATATTTGTGTGTTTTTTTATCTTTTACATGAATCACAAACCACCTCATAAACAACCCCCATTTTATCAAGTTTTTCAAGATGAGTCTTATTATTGAATATGTTCATGAGTGGCCTGCCAAACACTGTGTACTAATTTTATGTCATTATTATTCAGAATTCTCAAGATTTTCGCAGATAAATCATGAATATATGGGATGGAGCCTTTAATAATTTTATCTTCTTTTTTTAATCACTTCCGTTACTAATTTATTTTTTCTATATTTAGTTAGAACTTTATTGAAAAATTGTTTCGAATATCCATTGCTTTCACATTTCTTTTTGCAAATCAATCAATCTTATGAATTCTGTAGCTCTCATCACATATTCTATCCAATCTACCTATTTCTCCATATATTAAACTAATCTTATGCTGAAGTGGCTGTATTGATTTAATTATACCATATAAATATAATTTAAACATTAATAAAAAATAAAATTATTTATAATCATGTAGGGGGGGGGGGGGTAGTTTTTGAATTTTTAGACTTCTGGGTTCCCACTGATTATGTATACAAAATTTGGTTGAGTTTGGTCAAATGTCCAAGATTTTAATTTTTTGACCCTGCACCCCCCCCCCATTTTGGGCGGTTAGTTTTTGCATTTTTAGTCTTCTGGGGTCCCACTGATTATGTATACAAAATTTGGTTGAGTTTGATAAATGGCCAAGATTTTAATTTTTTGACCCTGCATCCCCCCCCCCATTTGGGCGGTTAGTTTTTGCATTTTTAGTCTTCTGGGGTCCCACTGATTGATTATGTATACAAAATTTGGTTGAGTTTGGTAAATGGCCAAGATTTTAATTTTTTGACCCTGCACCCCCCCCCCATTTTGGGCGTGAATTTAATCCAAATCGGTTAGAGCCGTTTTCGAGAACCCGATTGGATATATACCTACACTTTTTGCTCGTTTAGTAAGAGTAGATAACTTTTGACAAAGTAGTATATTATTATTATATTATTAATTTATTTCGTGTTATTAGTTATAATTTCCATCAAGAGATGGCAGATATATTTTATTTACCTTTTTTTCTTAATCTTGTTAAATGAATAGAAATATCGTTTCTCTCTCTGTCTCTGATGAGTTAGCCGAAGCAACCCTTTTCCTAGGGGGTTCAGAGGGGTTCAGAAGGGGGGACTGACTATTCTCTAATGATATATTATCTTCTCTCTCTCTCAATTCTATTCATTGCAATTGTTTAGGGAAAGATTGAATAGAAATTCCATTCGTTCCATCCATTTTCATTTCATCCCCCTCTCACCCCCTTCGCCACCCCCGCAAACTCTTCATCTATCTCCTTTCCCCCTTCGTCTCCTCTTTCTCTAGGCACATACCTAAAATTGAAATCATATTTCTCAAATCCCCTATATCTCTTTCTCTCTTTCCATATCCTTTATTCCAAATAATTCACATAGAAAAATATTTTTAAAAAATTCATTTCTGATAAAAAAATAAATTCGAAAATTTAAGTGTATATTATATAAGTTTTATTTATTTATTTATTTTTTACTCACCATAATATAAGTCAAATTTGGTAAAATTTTGTAAGTACTGATAGAGGAGACTCACCTAAAACAAACAAACAAACATAAAAAATTAATATTTATATATATTATAAATAATTAAAAAAATTATTAATACATATTATCTATGATTTTATTTTATATATCACCCAATGGACCCGTCAGAGGACACGGACACGTTAAAATACATTGACTCCTTATGGAGGGGGACTTCCGCTTGAATCCCCATCCCCTAAGAGTGATGTCAAATGTCCAAACCCCATAAAATGGAAAAAATTAAAGAAAAAACCCCTAAACTGACATTTTGAAAAATGTAGAGTATTTCGAAAACTTGGGAAAAAATTTTAATCATAGAGTAATATAGAGTGGAAGAGCTACCGTATATCGAAAAGCGCTCTCTAGCGACTGCAGGGCGAAAATTCTTAGTTCTTAAAAGCTATCCAAAGATCATAGAAAATTTTAATTATAAAACAATTAATAAAAAATTTTCTTTAATATATATAAATATGTGTATATACCGGGTGAGTTTTTTATCTTGAGACAGTCTTATAACTCAAAAACATGAACATGAACAAAAGCTAGAAATAAAAGTTTATTTATGTCATGGGGAAACTAAACTACGCTATTGTTTGTCTACCTAGAACAAGCTTTCAAGGGTATTTCGAGGTCAAGTTCTGTTTTTTAAATGGAAAGCTATATGTTTCTGTACTTATTCTTAATCTAGAAAAGAAATTGAACAACTTTTATTAGAACTATTTTTTTATACGACATCAAATAAACAAAATACATGAATCAATTCGATCTAAAAAAATATATAATAATTATTTTTAACAATCATTCAACTTAATTATCAAATAATAATGATCAAATATTTAATTATTAAATAAATAATTTAATAATAATTAATAAATTAAGTTAATAATAATAAAAGTTGTCTAGTTTAATTTTGTAGATTCAGAATATGTAACGAATAAAAATAATTTTTATAAAAATAAAACCGACTTCAAAAAAATAAAATGTAACAAATATAAAATAATAATAACTTAAAAATCAATCCAGTAAAAAGGTATAAAATAATTATCTTATTTAGTTACAACTAAACGACGAAATATTAACATGAAATCACTTTTTGAAGTCGGTGCCAAACAAACTATACCTAATAAGCGAGAGTACCGCCAAACGTAGGTACTAACTAAAATCTGTCGAGTGCAATTCATATAATGTATGTTTGGCACTGACTTCAAAAAGTAATTTCATGTTAATATTTCGTCGTTTAGCTGTAACTAAATAAGATAATAATTATTTTATACCATATAGTGTATTTTATTTTATTTTGGTGTTCTTATTATTTTAATTGTTGCATTTAATTTTTTGAAGTCGGTTTTATTTTGTTTATAAAAATTATTTTTATTTTTCTCTTTTTAGTGATGTTATTAATAGTGACTTAATATAATACCTTGCATGCATCCCGTAAGAGAAAGCGTCGGGCGAATGAATCAGAAAATGATAATAAATTCAATTCATAAATATAGAAATTCTCTAGAAACGTTTGCGGGTTTTAAATGAATGTTTTAAGATTTTTTATAAAAGATTTTATTTATTATAATTTCGATTATTTGGTGATAAGAATTGGAAATTTACGTTATTTCGTCATTGATCATATCTTCAGAACTTGACCAAATTAATATGGTACCACCCCTAAGATAACCAATTTCAAATAAATAAAGAATCATTAAAATCGGTTCATAAACAAAGAAGTTATGCCTAAACAAACATATCAAAAAAGGTCCAATACAAATGAAAAAAAAACGGGATCAATCGGAAGCTAGACTGAACCAAATGCAAAAAAAATCATCAAAATCGGTTCACAATTGGCGGAGATATGAGGTAACATAGGCATAAAAAAAAAAATTAAGAGAACCTCCTCCTTTTTTTGAAGTCGGTTAAAAATATAGGTTTCCATTTAAAAAACAGAAGTTGACCTCGAAATACCCTTGGAAGCTTGTTCTAGGTCGACAAACAATAGCGAAGTTTAGTTTCCCCCCTGATATAAATCAACTTTTTTTTGAGTGGCCCTGGCCCCCACTCGCACATTTTAGGTGGTTTCTATTTAGATTAATAATTTTACTGTAGGTATTATAAAGTGTAAGTGTACTAATTTTTTGTTTATATGAGTCAAATGGCTTAGGAGTATATAATGAAATCTTTTCTATATACCTATAATTATTCCATTATTTTCTCTATTTTCTTTAAAACCCAACCAGAGAATTCACTTAAAAGTAATAGAATTGTAATTATTCCACCCACTTCGCTTCTCTTATAAAAACCCTAAAATAAAAGAAAAAAAATTCTCCATTAGTCGCGAATCGATTAATCATTTCCTTCCCTTAAAAGTGAAGGGAAAATAATCCCCCTCCCTCCACCCCTAAACCCACCCCTATGACGCGATTACTATTCTCTTTTGCATCCCCTCTTAGTACTCTTCTCTCTCGCTCTCTCTCTCTCTCTCTCTTTCCCTTCATTATTTATTAAAAGGCAAATAACAAAATAAAAGTGAATAATAAATCAAAAATATATTTCATATTCTCTTTTTCTTTTTCTCTCTTCAGTCCTTCCACCCTTAAAAAAAACACCCCCACATGCATTTTATATTTTCCTTTCATTAAAATGAACAAAAAAACAAAAAAAAATCCATTTCATATTAAAAAAATAAATAAAAAAAAAATTGAATTATTTATTAAACTTTTCTCTTTTTATTTATTTATCCTTATGGACAGACAAATACTAAATATAGGTATATATATATTTATTTTTTCTTTTATTTCTCTCTCTTTTGGATAAATAAAAAAAAAAAAAAAAAAAATTAAATAAATAAACGGTAAAAAAAGCAATAAATAAATTATTTATATGAAATACTAATTAGAATTTATTTGTATTTTTTATGCATTAAATTTTTGAATAGAAATAAAGTAACTCTAAGGATGAATGTTTCGCTCTACGAAAGTTCTCTTGCTGCCCTCTAACTAGACCTTTTGGATATTCCCTTCATCATAGAGTACCTAATATAGAGTGGAAGGCATACTGCAGGGCGAAGCTATATCGAAAAAGCGCTCTCTAGCGACTGCAGGGCGAAAACTCATATTCAAACCCTTTGTCATAGATAAAAGATACATAGCCTTTATGTTTAATAAATATATATATATATATATATAAGCGCATTTTTTTACTCTTGATAATGTCACCAAAATTTGCCCTGAAGAGAGCGGTTTCCGCCATTTTATTGCCAAATGATTCCGCCCTGGTCTCACCAGAGAGCTCTGTAACTCGTATACGCTAAAATACATTGGCTCTTTATAGAGCCTTCCACTCTATATTACTCTATGGCCTTCATTATTACAATAGAGTCACAGAGTAGGTAATATAGAGTGGAAGGCTACCGAATATCGAAATGCACTCTCTAGCAGAACCTTATTCTTAGTCCTTAAGAGCTATTCAAAGATCATAGTCATAGGACATTCAAAGCCTTTGTCATAGATAAAAGATTCAAACAGGCTTTGTGCTCAACGTTCATTTAGAAAATTATCCTACGTACAAATTTATAGATTAAAATATTATTAAATATGCTTAGTTCTCAACGTCAATGTTTTATGAAAGGTTGCTTTCGAGACACAAAATCAGATTCATTCATTCAGGGGAGGGGGGTCCAGGAGGGCGTGTACTATATATATAGATATAGCTTTTAACTTTAAGCAAAAAGTTACCGAGCATCGCTCGGTGGCCAGATACTTTCACTTATTTAACAATTGAATTAAAAAAATTCTTCAAATATATAATAAAATTAACCGTTATTCTAAATTTAAAATTCCTAGGCCTAATAATTTTAGAGATATGGTGACAGATGATTATTTGTTAGTAGTATTTTGATTTTAAATAGGTATTTATTTATTTATTTAAATAGGTATACAAATAAATAATAAGATAATTGACAAGCTGTCACTGATTTTTATTTTTGATTATTAAATGTGTCTTTATTTTGGGCCTTTTCTGAAACTCCGCCCCCCGTTTCGAGTAGGGCGGTTCAGAACTGAAGACCACTTTCCTAGGATTCGCTAGGCTCTTGATTTCGTCCATTTTCGGACATCCTCGTGTTTTATGAAATAGGTTACCGCCCAGAAATGAAAAAAAAAATATATATATATTTATTTATGAACCGCCAATAAATGAAAAGGTCAAAGTATTGAGATATAGAAAAAGGGCGGAAATGAAATAATATAAAGATAAACAAAATGGAGAAGAATAGTTTCGCTAATGGCGGACTGGCGGGTTTTTAATGAGATAATCTCATTAGAATGCACCTTATTTTGACAACTAATTCAAGAGTAATTTTCAAGTATTTGTGAAGCAGAATCTTTCCTAGGACTTTAAAATGCCTAACTATTAACTCTATTAATTTAATAATAAGCGATATATTAATATTATTTTTAATTTTAAATTTAGGAGAAAATGAGAATTTTAATTAGCAGAGAGAATAAAATTGAATTCAACTTTTTGACCCATTTCGGCCATCATCAAAGTATCGCGCTGTGTACAAAGTTTTGAGTTTAATTGCAATTAAAAATAATATTAATATACAAGGGGGTTCTTTCGGTGGACTTTTGAAACCCTGACGATTGCCCTGATGCTGCTCCGAAATCGTCCCGTTATTTGAGATGATAAATTATTTTAATCTGAATGTGTGGTTTTAATTATCCTTGGACTAATCTTAGCATCAATTCAGCATTCTGAATCCTACCATTCCTTATTCGATAGAAATAACCTTTAATTAATTACATTTTCTAATTTTAATATATATTTTATTATATTAAACGAGCAATTCTTGTAGATATATATATATATATATAGAATCGGTTTCTCGAAAAGGGCTCTAACGATTTGGATAAAATTCACGGGTTAGGAGGGTTTATGTGTTGGACATTCGATCTGTCAAGGTCTCATATTATGCTAAGTTGTTTTTGATGGGTTTTTTGTTAATTGGAACAATTATTCACAGGTGGTTGTCTCGATAAAAATGTATAATTATATTTTTATTCACTTTCCTTTTAATAAATAATTGTTTTTTTAATTTTAAATCCACAAGAGAGAAACAAGAGATTTGAGTGTGAGCCCGGAGAGAATGTCTTTGTTACTTCCTAGCCTTCCAGTGACGAAGGAACACCAAGTTTTCAATATCCATATGATATTGACTCCATGAAAAACATTTATAATTGAAGAAGGACTGATGATGAAGACCAAGTCTTCGAAACTATAGTCTCAAACAAATAAATAATATATATACAGATATATCATCTTGATATATATGTGTATATGTTTATTTGCATCAAGCAGAGGACAACCTCTTTGTTTCTCTTTGTGAATCAACAACTCTGCTACTCTCGGCAAAACAAAAACTTTTCAATTAATTTTAAATCCCACAAAAAGATCATTACAAATATTATTATATATCTAATAAATGTTAGGGAATTTAATTCATTATAAATCGAGTTTTAAATCCCACAAACGCGATAAATTTATATTTAATTAAAAAAATAATTATACGGTATTTATTTATATACCTACTATATATACACAACATAATCTGTCGGCCACTAGAAGGCTAGAAATGCGAAAACTGGGCGCGGGGTTTCGTGGGAGTAGGGTGGATCTGGGGGGTGTAGTGGTGGGGGTTCCGGGGTGGGGCGAGATTAAAAATAATATTAATATAGGAATACCTTTTAACTGAAGCAAAAGTTACTGAGCACCGCTCGGTGGCCAGGTACTAATATAATAAATGAACATATTTATAATGAACTATTACTTAGTGGGTTTTCTAATTAAAAAACAACAATTAATTAATTAAAGTAAATTGAGAGAAAAATATAATTATCCAATTTTATTGACCCACAGTTGTCAATTATTACTTTAATTAAGAAAAACTAAATTAAAATGATTTTTGCCAAGGTAGGGAAACTTTTCAGATTGTTTTGTCATCGTTGAAACTTGTTAATAAAGTTTGGTTTAGCAAAATTTTTAAAGAAGTTATCAAAATAAAAAAATAAAAAATACAAATACCTACCTATAATACACTATATTAAAAAAAATTCTATTGATTGATTTAATAATGAAAAGAAATAAAAAATTTTAAACCCTCTTCAAACGCGTATTAAATTCTTAAACGTTTCCGGAGAATTTCTCCCTTTCTCAATGGGATTTCAAATATGTAATAATCGTGAAAAAAAAAGTTGCTTTAACCATAATGAATAAATGAATATATAATAAAGAATAAGTTGCTTTATATTTACTAGTATAAAACAACTTTTATTTTCCAGCAATGTTTAGGATTTTAATAAACGTTTAAAGATTTTTTTTAATATAAATGATTTGTGTAGGTGTATACATATCTCTTCAAAAGTGAATTAAAATCCTAAACGTTGCGAGAGAGAAATTATATATCTAATATAAATATATAATTATAAATTAAACAGAAAGAAAATCCCATGTTAATTCAAATCGGAATTTTTTTCTTTATATTAAAGGCCAAACTCGTCCCATATGACCTCGATCACGTGATATTGAATTTAATAAATATAATATAACTAAAACAAACAATTAAAAACGATTTTATTACATTGTTATATTATTCTAATTACTTATATCATTAAAAATAATTACATATTATTTATTTAAATAAAATTATTAAATTGAAAATATTATAGGGTGATTCACGGTCGATGCCACGTTAGATTTTTAGATCGGATTTTTCTGAAAATTTAGCATCTTACATTTTCAAACGAAGTTCTTATCAAATTATTTATTTTGTACTATAAGAACTTCGTTTGAATAATCAATATTTGCGATCATTTTGGGAGATTTTTTTAAACATCGTCAATAAACTGTTTATAAGTTACTTATAAATAGTCAACAAACTGTCATAAGCTTGAAATTTCCATGGTTAGTTGAAATTAAAATCATTAAAAAGTAATTTTTCACGAAAAAGCGACTTTATTAAGAAAATTTGATGTTAAATTGAAAGTTTTTGCCGAGAGTAGCAGAATTTTTATTGTCTCCTTCAAAATTTGATGTTTTGGGTATAGGGACATGATATATCGTCTTAAAGCATTTTTCTTCGTCTTTCAATTTATTGAGTAATATACGGGGGGCTCTCATTTGAAAAAACGAACTTTTGACCCCTTTTATTAATAACGGAAATAATGGGAATTTTAGCACGCCCTGTATAATATGGAGTCGATTTTTCGATTCTTCGGTTCTGTCTAAACTACCACCATAATATCCCCTTTTCATGAATTGAGAGCACTAATTTATTTAAGTTTAATTAGTGCCATGTTTTGGACCATATTTAACACAAATTATTTTTTATCTCGAAAACCGATAGAGATAGGTACTCATGTGGCAAGTCTGAGACTAAGCCGACATTCAATCGGCCGATGTGGAAATTTTGGAACGGTCGGAGATCATTCCGACATCAGATTCTATGATCGTCGGAGACAATAATCCGTTAATTTTTACACTATAACGAAATTTATATATCACTTACGAAAATTATTACTCGAGGCAGAAATTATATTTATACACAGATATTATAGTAAGGGATAAAACACACTCTTTGCTGACTATTTATAAAATGACATCTGTATCACAGATTGGTCTTGGAATGGTCTCCTATCCGACTCTCGAAATTTCGACCGACTTTCCTTCTGGCGGAGACTTGGCCAGTTTCAAAATTGGCCCAGACACAACCACCAAGTTTGATACAGATGTCATTTTATAAAAAATAATTTTTAAGAAAAAAATAAAAACCGACTTCAAAAAATTAAATGCAACAAATAAAATACACTAAAAGGTATAAAATAATTATTATCTTATTTAGTTACAACTAAACGACGAAATATTAACATGAAATTACTTTTTGAAGTCGGTGCCAAACAAACTATACCTATAAGCGAGCATACCCTCCAAACGTACTAAGTAAGATCCGTCAAGTGCGATTCATAAAAGGTGTATGTTTGGCACCAACTTCAAAAAGTAATTTCATGTTAATATTTCGTCGTTTAGTTGTAACTAAATAAGATAATAATTATTTTATACCTTTTAGTGTATTTTATTTGTTGCATTTAATTTTTTGAAGTCGGTTTTTATTTTTTCTTAAAAATTATTTTATTTTTCTCTTTTTAGTGATGTTATTAATAGTGATCATATCATCAGAACTTGATCAAATTAATATGGCACCATCCCCAAGACACCCCTATCGGATAAAAAAAGAACCATCGAAATCGGTTCATAAACAAAGAGGTTAGGTCTAAACAAACCTAATAAAAAAGGTCTAATACCTATGAAAAAAAAACGAAAAAAATGGGACCAATCGGAAGCTAGACTGGACCCAATGCAAAAAAAATCTTCAAAATCGGTTGAGAATTGGCGGAGATATGAGGTAACATAGGCACAAAAAAAAAAAAAAAAAAAATTCAATCGAATAGAGAACCTCCTCCTTTTTTGAAGTCGGTTAAATAGTCAGCAAAGAGTGTGTTTTATCCCTTACTATAATATCTGGATATAAATATAATTTCTGCCTCGAGTAATAATTAATTATTGTCTCCGACGATCATAGAATGTCGACATGATCTGATCATTTTGACACCAGACAGGTATTGGATGATGGCCGGAATGATCTCCGACCGTTCCAAAATTTCCACATGGGTAGAGGACAATATTAACAAAAAAGTATTTTAATAAAAGGGCGGTTCTAAAAAAGTGTTAATATACGGGGTGTTCCATTTAAAAAAATAAAGTTGCTACGTCTTTTCGATGGAAGCCGAAACGTCCCAATGCTGAAAATATTTTAGATCGATAGAACAGGTAAGAAAATGTAAGGTGATAAATTTTCAGAAAAATTTTGCTTTCTGTTTTCCATAAACGTCTAACGTGCCATCGGCCGTGAATCACCCTGTATAATAAATAATAAGTTGCTTTATGTTTACTAGTATGTTTACTAGTATAAAGCAACTTTATTTTCCCGCAACGTTTAGGATTTTAATAAACGTTTAAAGATTGTTTTTTGGGGGATTCCGAGACGCCGCCCACCAAGACTGACGGTCCGGAATTTCTATAATATTAACATTTTTTCCAATAAAAAAAATAATAATATAATCTGAAATAATAATAAAAATATAATTTGATTATATAGCGCCCCTTATTCGGGTTCAAATTGCCATCATCCCCTCTTTCTCTCCCACACAAACACACACAGACTTTGATCTCAATCATCCCACCACCCTCTCTCAATTTTGTTCTTTTCCCCTTTGAGGGGAGGGTGAGGGTGAGGGTGAGGGGGTGGGTTCTCATTTCATATTCATTTCTTGAATATTGTATGAAGATAAATCAACAGAGAAGAAGAACAAAAGAACGGCAAAAAATATTATATTTTATTACACTTGTACTTTTTTTTATTCTCTCTTGGATGGGTTTTCATTATTTTCAACCCCCCCCCCCCCCAGCCCCCTAACTCCCGCGCCTTTTACATCTTACATCTCTGAATTCTCTTGATAGAAATTATAATGATAAATTTAAACTTAATAACTATGCAGTTCTATAGACCTTTTACTTTTTTTAGGTTTATTGGCGATGGCTCCGCCCCCTGGACACCCGAAGGGAGCTGATGCTTTTTAAAAAATAAATAAATAAATACAAAATATCGAATTATTTTTAACTTTGCACAAAATGCGAAATTTAACGTATATTAATCAAAGAGGTGGTCTACGACTTTAATATACCGATAAAAAACCGCATTAGAAATAAAAGCCTACCTTGTTTGACTTTTTAACCGACTTTGAAAAAAGGAAGAGGTTATCAATTCAACGGAATGTCGGGTTTTTTTTGTGTTTGTGCATTGATTTCTCTTTACCATGTGGACGGATTTTTTCTATAATCTTTTTGACTAAACAATAATAAGTAATTAATATTTTTTTGAAAATAAAAAAATTTCTTTGATTTTTAATTGTTAGGTCAGTCACCAGAGGAAGACGTTTGACTGATTTAATACCATCTTATTTTTATAATCTTTGAAAATTCTTATATAGCCATTATAATTAAGAATTATAATAAATATTTTTAACTAATATACTCTATATTTAATTGTCACAATTTTAAAAATATTTTTCAGAAAATAATTTTTTTTTTTGTTTCATTGTTAATAGAGACCGTGCGTCATGACTTTAGCGCCAACTGGCGACGAAAATGTAAACTTTGGAGGATGATTTATTAAACGACCGAAACAAAGAGACTCAATCACGGACCCCAATGCTCCGTGCACTCTTTTATCTATGATATGTACTATAATACAATATATGTCCCAATTCTCCCAAATTATTTGAATAAATAAACTTTTAATACATTACATTGTGATATTGTTTAAAAATAATTCTACCTGTATACAATGTATTAAAAGTGTAAATAAAAAATGAAAATTTTGATATTTCTTTGAAAAATTTTTTTCAAGTGTTCCACTTTTTTTGAAGAGTAGTATATAAATCTTTGAAAAATTTTATATAGTCATTATAATTAATAATTAATTGTCCAATAGCTATAACCTATAGTACTCTCTTGATTCATAGGAACAGTTTGGTGGAGGTTTCATCAAAATCAGCCCAGTAGTTCAAGTGTTATAGAAAGACAAACACGAACATGCTTACAGTTTTAGGTATACCTAGTTAAAGAGATTCCAAGAGATTCCTAGGAGATTTTTACTTTCACATTTCTATTCATGGAATATAATGTGGAAGTATTGCGATGCCCTGTCTGGGTCCTGACTCTTTGAGAGCTTGTATCTCAGAGATGAAAAAAAGTTAATTTCATTTTGTAACTTCTAGATAGAAGGAATCCATGGCCTTAATAGTTACGAGTCGGATTTAGGACATCAATCCAGAAATTGGGGTCCCCAGGGCCCAAAAAGGGGTCAAAAATCCATTGGTCAGTGCTTATGTACCTCCCCTGCGTTTCGCAACCATAAGTCTCAGAGATAAGAAATTCGAAAATTAAGCTTGATATAGGCTAGAAGGAGTAGGTACATCAAGCTTTTGGTTGAAATCGGAAAAACGGAAGTGGACATTTACATGATAGATTTTTCGTTTTTTTCGATTTTCTCAAAAACGAGTATAATTAGTGTATTTACCAAGTGTCATGAGTTAATTGTTGTGTCAAATTTTTAATCCGATTGAATTAAAGGAAGGGGTTGTAATTTAAGAGTGTCGTAAAATAAATATTTTAATCGTTCATATCTCGTCTTCAGAAAGTCGCAGAGCTTTGAAATTTAAAACTTAAGCTATCTAGAGGCTTCAAGATGTAGAACAAGATTTTGGCTAAAATAGAAAAACCGGAAGTTGATGTTTACATAGGTAAGAATTTACCCCGCCCTGCGTTTCGCAACGATAAGTCTCAGAGATACGAAATTCGAAACTTAAGCTTGATATAGGCTAAAAGCAGTAGATCAAGCTTTTGGTTGTTTTTTTCTCTTAATGTGTTAATCGTATTGCACAGTTGTGGGGCACTGTTGGTGCTCCCAAAACTCTGGCCGCTGTTCTGGAGATATTGATCTACCGGCGCCTATATATGCATTATTTAAATTATTAGCCACAACATCTGGCGCTTTATTTGGACGGCTGATGAGGTGTTCATGATTATTTGTAAAAAATCTGTTTTCTTCTTTGTGGCGCATTAAATCAGTCATTGAAATCAGAAGACCGGAAGTGGACATTTACATTAAAGATTTTTTTTCTCCAAAACGGCTCCAACGATTTTTTTAAAAATTAGTGTACCTATTTACCAAGTGTCTTGAACTTGATATATACACTAATTTTTAAAAAAATCGTTGGAGCCGTTTTGGAGAAAAAATAAATAAAGGAAGGGGGTGTAAATTAGTAGTGACGCGATGACTTCAAATAAATGAAAATGTGAAAGTCGTGTGGTGAACACACCAAATGTCTAGAATATATATCGGAATAATCCTTCTCCATATTAAAAGTATTGCAAAGTAGAAATCCTAATCAAAACAAGAAGAGAGATCTAATAATATTAATATATTAGAATGACAAGAGATATAAATTGTTTTTCTTTTTTAACGGGGGGGGGCGTCCCTCTGCCCCTACCCCTGCCTCTCTCTTAATCGATTTTTCAATGATTAATGAACGTTTTAGATTTTTTCTCTCTCTCTTTTTAAATTGAAATTAAATTATAAATCATTCATTTATTATATAATATTTATTATTATAGTAAGTCATCTTGAAAAGATGATATCTTGATTAATAAAACCCATTAATATTCCCCCTTTTTTACCCCAATCCTCCCTCCTATGAATACACAGTACACATATACACACAAACTTAAAATACATTTTTCTTCTTGTTTCAGACATTTCTATACACTAATTAGAGAAAACTGTAGAAACTTTTACAAGACTTGGTCAGAGTCTCCAACTTGTAGGCTTCCCCCCCAATTTGGGGGGGGGAGTTTCTCGATGATTTTTTCAGGGGGAAAATGTTTAGTGGTTTTAGAGATATTTTTAAAAATGTTTAGTGTTTTTAGGGGTAAAAAAGGCTTTCCATGCATTTGTCCAAATTTTTACTCTATAAATATTTTTTTTTTTTTTACACAATAAATAAGTTTTCGGATGTCTTCTAATTTCTGTATCATTTGTAGTCGAATTAAATTAATTTATTTATCAATATTTTAAACAATAAAAAACGACATTTTCGAAATACTCTACATTTTATGAAATATCAGTTTAGGGTTGTTTTTTTCTAAATTTTGGCCTTTTTAGAGGTTTTTGGCATCACTCCAAGGGAGAGGGGGGGGGGAATTTTTTAAATTATTGGATAAAAAATACTTGGTAGGTTTCACATTAAGATATAAAAATAAAACGAATTTAATTTTGGAGAGACTTTAATCTCGAAATATATATATATTAAATATATATTAAATATATATATTATTAATATATATTATTAATTATATATATTAAATATATATATATATATATATTTCGAGATTAAAGTCTCTCCAAAATTAAATTCGTTTTATTTTTATATCTTAATGTGAAACCTACCAAGTATTTATTATCCAATAATTTAAAAAATGTTTCACCAAGTTGACCAACACCAAATTGCTTAAAAACTAGGGATTTTTGGTGTTGGCGACCCTGGACTTGGTGGTGCTTCATTAATCTTACAGATGGTCTGGTAAGGTAAGCGATATTCTACAAATTATTGTATGTAATTTAGCAATTTAGTTGAATTTGCAAATTTTAATCTTTAACAATAAAATTTATCATTAACTTTTTGTGAGTTATAAATAAATAAATATTTTAATTTCAATTACTAATTGTTTGTTTTTTCTTTATATAGCTTTTATCATAACAACGTATTAAAATCAGCAAAATTGAAAAATCCAAACTTGCTTCGCTCGCTGGGCGTACTTTGAGGTGAGGGGGGGGGGGGTAAAATTCAAAAAAAATATTTATTCGATAAAAAAAAAACTAAACCTTTTATTAAGTAAATAAAGATTAATAAAAAAATAATAATCATAATAATAATAAATAAATATGAATGAATGAGAATAAATACATCAACGAACGTATAATAAATAAATAAATGAAAGCTAAATAATAATAATAATAATAATAATAGGAATAAATCTCATTTGAAACTTGTTTATTTTTCCAGCAACTCACTTTCCATCCTGGAGAGCTGGAGGCTGGCTGGCCCCCTTCCCTTCTGACCCCCATCCCCCTCTAAATGTACAAGTAAAATAAAAATAAAAATAATTTCTAAAAAAGAACATTAAGAACTGTCGTCCATCTATCATTCATCTAGGGATTTTTGTTTTGGTATACTAATCCTTAGATGTATATATATATATATATATATAATAGTATATATGTACCATATATATATATAATATTTATAAATAAACAATTTTTGGGGCCAGCTGGCAGACAAAGATCTTGAAAAGTTCTTTCCCTCAAGGAGAGAAAGGGAGACAGACGTTTATGAAACATGTCCACTAGACAGGTTTTATTTATTTATTATTTTTTGTTTGATTTATTTATTTATTTTTTGTTTTAAAAATTGATTTGATGACCAGGTATATATAACTACTATAAAGTTATATTTTTAGTGTTCAACATAGATTAATCTAAAAGAAAATAATATTAAAAAACAAAAAAAAAATGTTTAATGGCCCTAATATTGAGATTTATTTATTTATTTGTTTATATTTTCACAAATAGAATATGTATAGCCTTAAAAATAGGTATTTCTAATTTCTGCAACAATTTAATAATTTAATTTAAATATTTTTTTTTTTTTTATTGGCTTTTCGGCCTTTCTAGCCATAAGCCAATTTACGATACTATTTATTTTTTCAAATTTGTCTCTACCCACGGGGTCAGATTTTAGGTGGATGCCTGGAGCCGGATTCGAACCCGGGTCCATTTGGTTAGCAGGCTGGCGCGCTAACCCCTAGCCTGACCCCCCATAATTATTTTTAATGATATTAATTAGAATAATATAACAATGTAAAAATATTCATTGTTTTATTTGTTTATTTTATTTATATTTATTAAAATAGGGGCCGGGTTGGCCGAGGGGATAGCCTACCAGCCTGCTAATCAAGTGGACCCGGGTTCGAATCCGACTCGCGGCATCCGGTTAAAATCTGATCCCTAGATAAAAGACAAAATTTAAAAATATAATAGTATCATAAATTGGCTGAATGTAAATAAACATTGGTTCAAAGCCTGAACCTTCAATTTGGAGATTTTTTTTTTTGCAACTAATTTCATGAGTTGACTACAGGTTTACCCATAGTCAATTGTAATCATCTGTTTATGCTACTGGCCCTTAAACACATTTAAAAAATATCTTTTAGGGGTTAATGTTCTATTAAATAATAATATTATTAATTGAAGGAGACAATAAAAGAGTGTGTCTTCTGCTGGAATTATAAATTTTATTATTTATAACGAGACTATAGTTTCGTTATAAATAAATAAAATTTATAATTCCAGCAGAAGATACTATTCTTTTATTGTCTCCTTCAATATATAAAAATTCTGCTACTCTCAGGCAAAAACTTTCAATTTAATATTATTAATAATCATTTTTATATTTTTGCTTTATTCGAGGGGTGATCCGCGATTGGAAGTAGGTGTACACATCTTTGGAAGTATTTTGGAAGTACTTGTGAAATATTTGCTGGTACTTGGAAATATTTGGAAGTACTTGGAAATATTTGGAAGTACAAGTGAAAGTAGGTGTACAGCATATTAGGTCGTGGTTCTACCCCTCGGCTTTATTCTAGCCATTTACAAGCGTACCACACATTAAAAATTAATATTTAGGTATAATTTAAATCAGAATTTGGATTTATTATTCTTTTAGATTAAACGGCAAACAGGTCACGTGTGGCAGCATCATGTGACCTAGGTCACGTGATATGATTTTTATTTTAATAAATTTAAATAAAACAAACATTCTAATTATATTATAAAAACATTCAGTATTAAATTAATTTGGATAAATTTAAAAGTTTTTTTTTAATAAATATATTTGGATAAAGTGTAAAAAAGACAGAGAGCGAGAAAATATCTAAAAACAAGTTTAGGTTAGGTGAAAATAAATTTATAAAAATAAATAATTAATATCACATTTTCTAATCCAATTTGACCTAAATTAAGATAAATAAATGGGTATACATAAAAAGAGAGAGAGAGAAAAACAGAAGAGAGTTTTATAAATGTCGATTCTAAGGTCTATAATATACAATATATAGACTGTACATTCCATAGAAAGAGAGAGAATAAAAAGCCTTTGTTTATTTGAAAGAGACTATACACGCTCAGCGCAGTATAAATTACAATAAAAGACAAGTTTGTAATTTTCAAAATGGAAAACAATAAAGTTACCTTTCTATCTCTTTCTTATTATGTGTGTGTGTGTGTGTGTGTGTGTGACGGTAACACATACACATAAATATCTTCAATTTATAATTTATTCTTATTTTCGTTGTTTAAGTCCTGAATGGTTGGCTATCATGATTGATTGATGGTTTGTTTATAACTTCTTGTTAATATCTTAAGAATTTTGTCTCTAAAATTATTATTATTAATGATAGAATCTCTTCAAATTGATTTTTATTTCCATTATAAATATAAAAGTAGGGTGTTGCTTACGGTGAAGCCCGTTTCTGACGGGCCTCTTACCGATCAAGGGACTTCCCTCAATGACCCTTCTCGCACCAGGGCTACTCAAAACTGTTCTTAGCAATGATTTACGTCTTAAAAATAACTTCCATACCAAATTTCAAGTTATTAGCCTTAGTAGTTTCCGAAAAATCGAGATGAAATGAATTTTTCGAGATAATAATTGTTTTGTCAAAATGTCTGTCTGTTAGTTAGTCTGGTTGTCTGTCTATCCGTTAGTCTGTGCGTTACCAAATTTTTGTGGACGAGCTAGCTCAAAAACTAGTTTGAATGTCGAAACCAAATTTCACACGTAGTTTTGGTCCATTGAGATTAAGAGCTGATTAGATTTTGGTGCTTATCGATCCAAAATTAAGGAGGGTGGAGATGGGGGTGGTTTATAAATTAAAAATCTAGGCCATTTGAGTAAACTCAACCAAATTTTTTATACATAATCAGTGGAGTCTAAAAATGCAAAAACTAACCCCCCAAAATGAGGGGGGGTTTAGGGTCAAAAAATGAAAATCTTGGCCATTTACCAAACTCAACCAAATTTTGTATACATAATCAGTGGGACCCCAGAAGTATAAAAATGCAAAAACTAACCCCCCTACATGATTATGAATAATTTTAGGGGCCAGGTCATATGGTAAAGTCAAGTGGATGGCCACATCAGAACACGTCAGCTTACTTATTTTTTTATCGTCAATGATTGGGACCCGCGGATAATCGGGACTACACTGTATATACATATATAAATATATAGTATAGATGTAATGAAAATAAAAATTAAATTGATAGGATAAGGGTTTTATATTAAAATCTTTGATAAGATAAGAAACAACAACAACAGCAGTAGAAGGGTTATATATGCCACAAATATCAATATATATATATATATATATATATAAATATAAATTTAATCCAATCCCAGAGGCTCTAAATAAAAACAGATAAAAATATACAGATATAAATAGAGAAAGGGAGGGGGGGGAGAAAGGACAAAGCAATAAATCAATTTAGAGAGAAAGAGAGAAAATAAAAAAAAGGGAAAGAAATAATAATAAATCATAGAAGAAGGGCAGGCAGGCAGGTGGGGGGAGGGCAAGGGGTAAAAAATTATTATATTCCTTTTTTTTTTTTTTTTGAATTGATTTATTATTATTATTACAATTTTAATTCTCCATAACCATAAATTTTAAATAATACATTAAAACAGAAATAAAAAAAAATCATACTCCCCCTTTTTCCTCCCAGTTGAAAATTAATTACTTTTGGAAAGGGGGCGAGGGATGAAGGGAGGGGAGGGTTTTTGGCAGAGTGTAGAAGGGGAGGCGAGAGGGGAGATGTAGGTAGGGTTGATGACGTACGTGGGGGGGGGGGGGGGAATAAAAAGAACAATAATATAAAAGACAAAGAGAGAGAAAAAAGCTTTTTTTTTTATTCATTTTTTATTTATTGATCCATAAAAAGGATTAAGTTAAAAATAGACAGAAAAAAAGTTTAAAAAAATATATATAGTGTGTGTATTCCACACGACTTTCATACAAAATCGGCTATTTTTTCTCCGTTATAATTTTCTTAATTCAAATTAACGCGCCAGAGCGTCAATCATTCTTTTTATTCTACCTATTGGCTCCATGCATGCTCCCTGGTGGGGATAAGAAAATAGTTCGAAGCGCACGAGGCGGTGAAAAAAATAAAGAATCCGAAAATATTCAACAGAATTAGTAGAGAATTTTTAAAAAAAATGGGTCATACTTCGATACTACGTGTTGTGTAGTTAACTGCAAAAATAATGGTCTAAATAGCAAGTGTAAATTTTATATCAAAATTGATTAACCCTCAGGAATTTTCCTTGGAAATCAATAAGGTAGCGGCTTTGTTCAAGAAGCTCACGCTTGTTTATGAATAATGAATGAAATGTTAATATATAATTATGTAATGTATTGATGTATGTAATTAATATTATTGATGTATGTAATGAGTATTGTTATTTCTTATAATTTTGTAAAATTGAGGCTTTTTAGCCGTTGAAATAAATAAATAAATAAATAAATAAATATTCTTTCCAAAAGAAAAATATAAAACAGAGCAGAGAAAGCGATGGATTGCTGATGTAAGAAGAATAAAGTAACTTAACCTCACTTTTAACCCATTAACTGTAAATTTTTATTATTGATATTTTTGGTATATTTGGGTTGAAAATGGAATTAGGTAATGAAATGTAGGTTACTTTACTGGAATATTTTAAAAAAATTGTTATTTTTTTATTGATCCCCGATTGGGGCTCATGGAATTTCCAGGTACAAAAATTTTGAAAAAAAAGTAGTCCTAAATAATTTGACAGAACTTTGACGCAGTTGTCATTATCATTTCAAATCAATGCAAAAATTCATTACTTTCATCAGAAGAATAATCGTATGCTTCACGTTCTTCTTTTCTCATTATCTTATCAGATTTCAAGTCGCATTTATTACGTCCTTTCAATTTCACTAATAAATCAAAACTGGTAAAGAAGTTCTTCGGAAAATAATTAATATTATGATAGTTACTGCAGAAAAGAAGTCATTTTTATTATTATTATATTCAATTCGAAATATTATTTCATTTGCTGAAACAGAAAAAAAATTATTCATAAAAAATTAAACAATATACTTTCAATTCAGAATTCGAATGACATTTCACTAATTTTTGGTATTTTTAAAGTTGCAATTTTTGTTTAAGCACAATTCAAAAATAAACTTTCATTTGCGTTTGATAAATTAATTCATTTTGTTTTCCAAATTAGTATAACATTAATCAAAACAACTTGACAGGTCTAACCTCTAAATGAAAAGCAAAATCATAAAAATGTATATACACAGGCTTGTATTTACTAGTTTATTTGATGTGAATAATACAAAGAACTGAAGACATCAAACACACCAAGAACAATTGCAAAATTACCTGCTTTTTAATTTTTTCTCACTTTTTACTGTAAATCCCTGTCTAATGTCTATAGTGCCGTGCACGGAGCCAATATATGTGTGTTTGTATTCGGATATTAATCTCGTAGAAAATTATTCTCAATAGTCAGTACAATGCTGGCCAACTTGACGGGTTTTCGCCCCAAATTTGGGAGGAAAAAGTTTCACATTTTTTTTTTAGGGTAAAAAAATGTTTAGGGTTTTTTTTAATGCTTATCGCCTTTTTATGGGTAAAAAAGACTTTCCATGCATTTTTCCACTACTGTATAAATATTTAATTTTTTTTTACTCCTAAGAGAAGAGACCAAAATTTAGGAAAAACCTCCTAAACATATATTTTGTCAAATATAGGGTATTTTCAGAGTTGCCAACAATTAAATTTTTCCCCTAAGAGTGATGTGAAAACCCCCTAAAAAGGCCAAAATTAAACAAAAAAACCCCTAAACTGACATGTCTTAAAGAGAGAAAGTGAGAAAGTAGCAGACATCTAAAAACTTATTTATTGTAAATAAAAATAAATAAATATCTAATTTATAGAGTAAAAATTTGAAAAAATACATGGAAAGCCTTTTTTACTCCTAAAAAAACCCTAAAGATTTTCATCCTAAAAAAACTCCCGTGTAACTCCCCCCCTCACTCCAAGTTGGCGACGTTGGATCTGAAATGCAAATTGTCCAAATATTGGCTTAATTCCTTTCAACAATCACTGATTTATTTAAGTATATCCACTAGGGGTGCTGTAAAGTAGACCTATTTATGGTACTTTCTATTAGATTTTAATTATAATCAATTTTTAAACACCTTCCAAACCCACCCACACCCGTTCCCTTTCTTTTTCGTTGTTTTCTTTTTCTTTGTTTTCTTCTTTAACACCCCCCTGCACCCTTTGTGCCCTCTCCCTCACCCTGTCTCGACTTTTTCCTTCCGCCATCTTTCTCCATTACAGACGCTATTAATCACGATTAGTGACGTCATTAATATTCATCACTGTCAGCTAAATGGTATTTTTTCACCCTCTCCCCTCTTACTACTCACCCCTTTCTTTCTTTTCTTTTCTTTTCTTTAAGATATGAAAGACATTCTCATTCTCTTTTGTTTCATTTTTTTATTTAATTTTTTACTTTTTATAATTCAATATTTTGATTAGTAGTAGTAGTTAACATGATCTGCATTGAGCATATCTAAGATTTCGGAATCTTTTCAAACCAACTTAGATAATTTTTCTCCGAGATTTAATCAAAGTAGTGGTTTTTAACCGATGTTCATGTGAAAATTAGTTTTGCGTGAATTAATAGACCATAGCTCAGAAAAGTGTCACCAAAATATTTAAGTACTATATAAGTTTAATAATTGTCGATCTGTTGTTGTTGATTTAAATCAGTTGTAAAATGTATACAAATTTATATTTGAAAAAATTGTTTAGTAATTGTTAAATATTGATTTTATTGTTGAATTAAAAAATAATTGTTTAATTTATTATCAGGGGGTCGGGTTAGGCTAGGGGTAGCGTGCCAGCCTGCTAACCAAGTGGACCCGGGTTCGAATCCGACTCGAGGCATTCGGTTAAAATCTGACCCCGGCGTAGAGACGAATTAAAAAAAAATAATAAGTAGTATCGTAAATTGGCTTATGGGTAGAAAGGACGAAAAGCTATAACAAATATTTTCCTGTTTAAATAATTGTATCAAGCGGTATTCGTTTTGTATGCAAAATATTAAAAGTTAGGTACTTTTGATGGCTTTCATTTTTTCTTTCATGATATGGCGACTTGGCAACGCCGCACTAAAATTACTCAATTTTTACCATATCTAAAAAACTTCTGCAGTTTTTGCATTTGAGATTTTTAGCTAATTCTCTCAAGCTAACTATACTGTTCTTATCTGGAATTTCGCATTGAGCTGTTTCATGAAGTGTTTTTTTTATTCTTTGTCTTTTAGGGTCGGTAAGAATGCAATGTTGCCAGATCCGAGAAACGACGCAGTGAAAATATTTTTGTCTTTCTGCGCATGTGAGAGTAGGGGAAAGAGCGAACTGCATCTGAGCTATATTAGGGAACGTCCTTAAGTATAAAAGTGGGTCAAAATTTGATTATAAAATTCTAGCCCGTCTGGGCTAAGATAATCAAATAAAAGCATATAAAAAAGATCAATAAGTAGTTTTGTCATAAATAACTAAATAAATAAAAAGATGAAAGTAATATAGACTGCACAACTCACAATAATGTTTTTTTTACTTTATCCAATGCGAAGCATGGGAGAAAGTATTGTAATCGCTCGCGCGGCAAGCGCGACTTCAAAGGGTCCTCAGGTAAAGACTACGGAACCCATGGTCTCAATTAAAGTCACAAATTGTAGTATTCAATTAGGTTGAATTTTAGCACATGACAGTTTTGCCAAAAATTACATGGGGTCTCGTCGAGAGGCCAAAAAGTGCCATTTTTTCATTTAGTGCGTGCGGATGGATGGATGGATGTCTGTTATCGTTTTTTTGGCCCACGATTTTTTCCATACCGTTGCACCGATTAAAATGAAATTATTTTAACCAAATGAAGCGCTGATTAGTTTTTGGTACATATCGGCCCACAAACATTAGTACTTTATTTCAGTACTTTTTTAGTTTTTTCTAAATATCTTGAAAATGACTTAACCAATTTTGATGAAATTTAATATCCTAATTAAGTACCTTGGGGACCATAAAAAAGGTTAAATAAAGTTTTTAGTAAAATTATATTTTAAAGTATTTTACTCTAGAGTAAGATAGTACTTTTTTTTATTTTTTTTTAAATTTATTCATTTGATCGTTTTAATATAGCTCATTAAACCTAACATAAGGAAGAATGGATAGGCTTTTCTCTGTGAAATGCTAAAAATTTGAGAGGACATTTTATAAGTAACCATAGCAACAACGTTGTTTTCTTATTCGTTACCTTTGCTGAAGACATGGAGGAATCGACATAAAATCAAAAATAACGATCGATTCTTATCTAATACTAGAGGAATAACCTTATTGCATTCCATTTTTGATGTTTTGACCATTAATGGCAACCTCTATTGAAAACGTGGAAGAATCGACTTAAAATCAAAAAGACTAAATTCTTTTTGGTAATCAACTCAAGTTTGAGTTGTTTGCCATAAAAGAATTTAGTCTTTTTGATTTTAAATCGATTCTTCCATGTCTTCAGCAATGGTTACCAATAATAATCGAAACGTCAAAAACCTAATGTAGAATTGTTATTCCTCAAGTATTAGATGAGAATCGATGGCTATTTTTGATTTTAAGTCGATTCCTCTATGTCTTCAGCAATGGTTACAATAATAACCGAAATGTCAAAAATCCAATGTGGAATGGTTATTCCTCGACTCTTAAATGAGAATTATTTTTGAATTAATTTCAATATGAACTACAAATTGCAAGTGATATCTGATTAATAATAAAGGAACAAACATATTAATATTTCAAATGTATTTGGATAAAGTTTAGCAACGATCCGTTGCAGTTTATTTTAAATAGGTATTTTAGATTTATTCTATGTAGGATATATTATACTAAGGTTTTATTAATCAGATTAAATTTGAAATTTATTATTCATTTTATAATAAGAGATAAAATAATAATATATTAAAAGATGACAAGATTAGATTCTGAATGGGGGTGGAGGGGGAGGAGGGCGGGGGGAGAGAAAATACGAAAGAGAAGAAGAAGAGGAGAAGAGGAAGAAGCAGGTAGAAGAAGAAGAAGAAGAAGAAGAAGAGAAAAGAGAGAGAGAGAGAGAGAGAAATGAAAGGAAGGCTGAGAGCCATTATTTTTATTTAAATTTAATAAAAGCCAGGCCAGGGTGGGGGAGGGGGGGGGCGCAGGGGGTGAAAAAGGGGCTGGCTGAAGAAGAAGGGGGTTGGCAACGCAAGGGGGCGTTCGCTGCTCCAACTTTGTCAATAAATTGCACCAAAAGAGAGAGAGAGAGAGAAAATAAAATAAAAAATAAAAAGAGATGAAGAAATAAATTTATCTTTTTTTATTTTTTTACCCTCTCTGTATATATATTATTAGAAAATGGTGGGTCAATACGAAAATTAGATTTTAAATTAAATAAACGAATAAATAAATTAATATATACCTAAATTGATATTTAATTGCTTTTTTTATCGATTTCATTTTTAAATGAGAATAAACAAATAAATTGATTAATTTAATAAATTGGTATTAAATATACATATATGTGGGATCTGTACTCTTCACTAATACCTATCATGTGGGTTTTTTTTTTTTTTTTGTTGGCTTTTCGGTCTTTCCAGCCATAAGCCAATTTACGACACTATATATTTTTTAAATTTTGTCTCTAGCCCGGGGGTCAGATTTTAGCCGAATGCCTCAAGTCGGATTCGAACCCGGGTCCACTTGGTTAGCAGGATGATACGCTCCCGCCTAGCCTATCTGACGGGGGGGGGGGGGGGCATCATGTGGGTTCACTTGTGGCTTGTTGCGTTATGTCTAGGGGTTTATCAAATAAAAGGTTCACTTAAGATAAAATATTTATTGACAGGTATAATATTCTATGTACCGGGTGATTCAATAAGGGTGACGAGGTACCGTATCTCAGGAACTAATAATCGTAGAAGTTTGGGAAAAAAATCCTTCAGAGGAAATCGGCCAAGAAAAATTGCTGGAAATATTTTTTAAGTTCATACGTCCACCGCTAGGTGGCTAAATAGCTTCAATCGTATGAAAAATGCAATTTTCTCGAAAATTTTCCAAAATAAGTTTAAAAATGAATACGCTCACGTTAATGGCAGCATAATAGTCCATCTTTTTGATAAATGAGTTTTTATTGTAGGACGTAAAATAAAGGCGGGAAGGGATGCTAAACTTTTATGGACTCTAGTGTCTATAACTTAAGTTTGACTTAACGGAAATTTGTTAACAAGGTCTGGCTCAAGAAATGAAAGTTTGGTGAATAAAATAAAAAAACATCCATGTCATTCTAGTTCTTGCTGCCCTTGCTAAGGGGCGTGTTTTATAAAGTTAAACGTTTTATTAATTTTTCTCCGAAATCTTAAATGGAACCGTATAATTATTTTAGTAGATTCAGAAAGTAGATCAAATTTGCAACAAAATATGTTTAAACCGCATGTCGATATCTTCATTCGTTTAACAGTTATTGCTTAAAGAATATTTTATTAACGAATTTATTAAAGAAACAAAATAGGTAATTGAGTTTTCAATTTTTTTTTAAGTTTCGTAGTCAAGCATGCCATGGACAAATAAAAAAACAGTTTATAACTTTGTTCTTATTTTCATCTAATCACAACAATAATGATATAACACAACACACAATAAAATAACAATTACAACATAAACATCTATTTGTGAAAAATCGCCGTTTCCATAGAAACTGTCAACCAAGTCTTTCACGGCCTTCAAAGAAATTAGATATTTTTGAAATTTAATACCTACTCACAGGCGACACAGAAAAGCATTAGGAAAAAGCGTTATTATCTATTGTTGTGATTAAATGAAAATAATAACAAAGTTTTAAACTGTTTTTATTTTCCAGGCATATTAATTTTATGAAACTTTAAAAAAATTGAAAACTCAATTACCTATTTTGTTTCTTTAATAAATTGTTAATAAAGATTCTTTAAGCAATAACTGTTAAACGAAAGAAGATATCGACATGCGGTTTGAACATATTTATGTAAATTTGATTCTACTTTCTGAATTCAATAAAATAGTTATACGGTTCTATTTAAGATTTTGGAGCAAAATTAATAAAACGGTTAACTTTATAAAACACGCCCCTTAGCGAGGGCGGCAAGAACTAGAATGGCATGGATGGTTTTTTATTTTATTCACCAAACCTTCCTTTCTTGAACCAGACCTTGTTAACAAAATTCCGTTAAGTGAAACTTAAGTTATAGACACTACAGTCCATAAAAGTTTAGCATCCCCTCCCGCCTTTATTTTACGTCCCACAATAAAAACTCATTTATAAAAAAGATGGACTATTATAGTGGCATTAACGTGAGAGTATTCATTTCTAAACTTATATTGGAAAATTTTTGAGAAAATTGCATTTTTTTATACGATTGAAGCTATTTATGCCACCTAGCGGTGGACGTATGGACTTAAAAAATATTTCCAGCAATTTTTCTTGGTCGATTTCCTCGGAAGGATTTTTTTCCCAAACTTCTACGATTATTAGTTCCTGAGATACGGTACCTCGTCACCCTTATTGAATCACCCGGTACAGAGGAATGACAACTTTCATTTGAAGGGCGTTAATTATGAATGCGTAATTGTATTATCGTAATTCGTTTGAGAGAGTTCGTTATTCGTTAAGGGGTTGAATCTTTGCTCAAATGCCATATATTTTGACTTTTTGCCCCCCCATTAATTTTGGCACCAAAAAAAATATTTTCGTTATTATAGGTTCATTTCATAGTATATTTCATTTTTCTCGTTTTTTTAGTTTAAAAATATTATTATTTTAAATTTTAACCCCCACCCTCCTTAATTTTGGGTCAATATGCACCAAAATCTAATCAGGTGTTAATCGCAATGCACTAAAACTGCATGTGAAATTTCGTTTTGATATTTACACTAGTTTTTGAGCTAGAGCGTCTATAAAAATTTGGTAACCCAAGCACAGGCTAACGCACTAACAGACATTTTGACAAAATAATTAATATCTCGACAAATATTTTTTTTTTCGATGTTCACTTATTAGGGTTTTTTGTAGACCGAAATGACAATTACGCCCAATTTTTCTAATCAAAATAGTTTTAGCCGTTTTTGAGATATTTCGAAAAAAAGAAGCAAAAAAAAAACACTTTTTTCATTCACAATTACAATACTTGACCATACCCTTTATTAAAGTAAAACCTTCAACAAATATGGAATATCTATTTTCTTTTTTAAAATATAAATTTATTTATTTGTTTAATTATTATTTTTTCCGTCTAATCTATTAAAATATAATTAAAGATTTTCTAATAAAACTATATTCCTGATGAAAAAAGAAAATCCTATCGCAATAACTTTTTTTTTTAATTTTCCAGATATGGAATTCTTTTATTAAAAAAAAATCGTGCTATCTAAACCCTCAGCAAGTATCGATTATCTACTTTTCTTTTGTAAATATACATTTATTATTATTATTATTATTATTATTATTATTTTATGATAGACAATGTTTTATTCAAAATATTTTTCTCTAGGGTTTTTATTTATTTATTTATTTTTTTACATATACATATAAAAGATCGGTGCATATGTGTGGTGTGTGTGTGTTTTTATAAAACCTGAAGGGATGGATGGTTGTTTGATAAAACTTTATTATTATTATTTATAACGGATGAATTCTAATTAAAAATGAAACGATCCTGGACCAGGAGGAAGAAAGGGACGAATGAGTTGGAATGGGGGCGAGGGAGAGTTGGCTATACATACCCTAGATGTGAGTAAGGGGGTGGAATTCTCTAATCAAAACGTCACAGGCATCCCCTCGCACACCCCTCCATTTTTCTCTCGCTTATTTATTATTTGTGTGTTGTTGTTTTTTCATTTATTTTTTTCTTTTTTTTTCTTTCTTTCTCTTTTCATCCCCTATTGTAATTATAGTACATATATGACGTTATTGCGTTTTTAATTCATTTTTTTTCTTTTTTGAAGTAATACAGAATGAATATTGTAAATCTAAAAATAACACCCGCACTCACAGACTAGGGATTCCATAGACTTTTATATGTATTATATAACTATCTGCGACGGCGTGTTAAGTGTAGACAGAAAAAAAAACTAAGTATTAAAAACAAATAATTAAATTTATATTATAACAAAGAAAATAAATATTGCATATTTGTTGAGGGTTTTTATTGCCCGATTTTTTTAATAGAAGAATTCTAAATGTAGAAAAATTCAAAAAAAAAAATGATAAATATATATACTTAAGGACGTTCCCTAATAAATCGATTTTCTTGCGATCCTTTTAAAACTGAATACACATATTTACAAGTGTCCTTTATATTTAGAATTTTTTCAATAGTTCTCTTGAGGCACTAAATTTTTTTCTTTGTCTTTTAGCGTCGGTAAGAATGCATTGTTGCCAGATCCAAGAAACGACGAGTGAAAATATTTTAGCCTTTCTGCGCATGTGTGAGTAGGGGAAAGAGCGAACTACATCTGAGCTATATTAGGGAACGTCCTTTCATCCTTAAATAAAATCTTCAACTTTTAGCAATTTTTTACCGATAGGGTTTTCTTTTTTCAGCAGGAAATAATTTTATTAGAAAATCTTTCATTATATATCAAAAAATTATGTATTGCTAGTAGTTAGTTTTTATAGTGATTTTGGTATTTCACAAATTTCAATAATAATAATAAAAAAAAAAAAAAAAATTAAATTTAAATCATATTCAATCGAACAAGTCTACTCAAACTTCGTGTAAAAACAAAATTAAGTATAAGGTACGAGTATAATAATGGATATAAATTCTCGTTTGTTTTATTTTCTGTTATTTCAAACTATCCTCTTAAGCATTTGATTATGTTCTTTATTATTGAAGACGTTGAGTTGATAGAAATCCAGATTAGGATTTGTTTCCGTTTGGCATGAATCCTTTTGACCCTGTCTTCTTGCCTTTCTCGAAATCCGCCCTTCACTTTCACCCCTCCATGCCTTTATCCCTATCATTGACTCAACCCTTGTCAGACACATGTAATCTAATACACAGTCTAAAAGAGAGAAATACCCCCAATTTGACACTAGTCGGAATAGACAATTATACTCGAATTTATTTTTATCTTACACCTGTCTCAAAAGTAAAACAAGATAATATAATAAAACGTTGTTATGATAAATGCATAAACCAAAAGATAGATGTATTTTTTCAACATTAGATTGTTACTAGTATGTATAACTAAATAAAATTCACAAAGACTAGAAGCATTGTATATTTAGTGGATACACCAGAACAACGTCATCTCTTTCATTTTAGGGGATGAAAGAATAAAATCTCGACTTTTTAATTTTTTCTTTTATAAGGGCACAAAATTCTATCAGGATAACAAATTTTAGCATTCTAGGATCATTGCATATTTACTAGATGTGAATTTACAATTCATTTTAGGGGTTGAATTTAGGAATGTCTTGTTTTTTCGATTTCCCATTTATAATTGTCTCAAATTCTACCATCATTTTAAGTTGAATGCATATTTATGAGATCTGAATTTACACTACAAACGTGACCTCTTCATTTAAGGGGTTGAAAAAATGAAAATCTCGGCCTTTTAACATTTAAATTTAAAATATTTGATCAAAAAAAAAATAATAATAATGATAACTTATATCAAAAAATGCCTTATGACAGATAAACTTATTTATTGATCTTAAGTTTACGTTGCATCCGTCGGCGACCACCCACCACGGAAAGCAGATTATATATAGCAATGGTCAGGGACGCGCCAAGTCACTTTTACGTCGTGCGAAATACTTATTGGCGGCTTTATATGCACTTAGGCCAAATTATTACGGCCACAACATTTTTTCACTTTTTAAAGTTTTTTTACAAGAACTAATAAGGGTGAGAGAAGCATCTCC
The DNA here is from genome assembly GCA_024734495.1 of Forficula auricularia. Lineage (NCBI taxonomy): Eukaryota > Metazoa > Arthropoda > Insecta > Dermaptera > Forficulidae > Forficula > Forficula auricularia. Next base: position 9,267,937 of record JALMQS010000083.1, on the reverse strand, counting down.
AAACACAAACATGTCTCAGCACGGTCGCTGTTTGCCAGTAGCATCATCAGCCCGTTTATTTAATAGCCACGTCACGAATAATGGGAGCCCCTGCTGGTTAGACAACTGAATTGGCAGACCCGTTAAGGGTATGACTACCCTGGAAACCAGGCAGGCAATCTCAATACTTCATAAGGTTTTTTATTATATTATTTATTTAAGCTAGATTCATGATATCAGCCACCACTATTAGCATATTATATATAGAAATGATGTTAAAATAGGCAGACTTTAAATTACTAGGGATATAGACCTAGCTGAACTCAAATATGATTTAGAATAAACTATTAAATTCTAACATTTAATTATATTATTACTATTTATTATCTTGTCTAATCAATTTAATTATTATTTATGTTTTTTTTTCTATCTTTCCTTATTTTTCACGATTCTAATATAGAACCAGAAAAAAAAGAAAAAAAGAATTTAAATTGGTTTTTGTCTTTGTGTGTGTGTGTAACGAAGAATAGGTGTCTGTCTGTCCACCTGTGTATATGTGTATTTTTTTAATTTTATTGATGTGTGTGTGTGTGTTAAAAAATAAAAGAGAGATAGATAATTGGATTGGAAAAAGAAGAAAAAAAAACGAGAGAGATGATATTCTAGAAAGATTTTTCAAAATTAATTGATTTTTACAAACAAAAAAGTAATTTATGATTTATTTATTTACTTGTTTATGTATTTATTTAAATGAATAATTATTATTATTATATTCAATGTAATGGACGTTCAGAAAGAGATAGGTATAGATTCTATTGGGTCATAAAATTAAATTAAATTGAAAAAAAAATATCTTGTAGATGACCCTGAAGAAGTTTTGGGTCAGTGACCCCCCTCCTCTCCCCCCCCCATATGGTCTTTTCCATCCATCCATTTTCTACCTGCACCCAACCCCAAGCCTTACCTTGTTCTCTGGTCCAGACTTTGAGATTTGTCTCAGAGAGGCTGAATACAATCACTTCACTTGGAAACAACCAAATCCAAAACAACTACTTAATCCAAAAAAAAAAAACAATCATCCATATTAATCGATCATCATTTATTATCATTCTTTTTAAATTTGATAATTATTTATTTAAATTTATAATTTTCTCATTAATATATTAAAGAATAAATAATACATTAATGAGAATTGTTTTGATCGCGCTTTTTAAACAAGATACTAGTATATATCGGGAGACTACTGGTGGTTGAAGCTATTGGAGTCTGCTGAGTCTTAAGTCTGGACCAAAGGAGAATGAAAAAGATGTGATCCATTTAGCTATAATCCAACGTCATTTTGCTTTTAGCCCGCATGACCCTTGGATGGATCACCAAATGAATTTGAAATCTGAGATGTTATATAATATATATTAAATCTCCCAGTCCAGAGCGCCCGATCAGTTAGCACGTATGTTAGGTGCTTGCTATTAATTAATCGTATGTTTCCTATATTTGGTCCAGACTTAAGACTCAGCAGACTCCAATAGCCTCAACCAGCAGTAGTCTCGCGATATATATCGTGTTTAAAAAAAGCGCGATCATAACAATTCTCGTTAATATGTTAATTATTCTTTGAAATATTAATGAGAAAATTATAAATTTATTTAACTACATTATTTCAAGTTAGAAATATATAATTTCAGATATTATTTTCACTTAATATTTGACAAAATCACCTGCATTTGATTCGCTATTGAATTAAATACAGGAAACATACGATTAATTAATAGCAAGCACCTAACATACGTGCTAACTGATCGGGCGCTCTGGACTGGGAGATTTAATAAATAACATCTCAGATTTCAAATTCATTTGGTCTATCCATCCAAGTGTCATGTGGACTAAACGCAAAATGACGTTGGATTATAGCTAAATGGATCATATCTTTTCATTCTTTCTTGGTCCAGACTCAGAAGACTACAATAGCTTCAACTAGCAATAGTCTCGCGATATATATCTTGTTTAAAAAAAGCGCGATCAAAACAATTCTCGTTAATATGTTAATCATTCTTTAATATATTAATGAGAAAATTATAAATTTATTATTTTTACTTTCACTTTTTTGTTGCTCGATAATTTTTTAATAAAATTTGGAAAGTTTTGAATTTAAATGTAAATTAACACGGAAGTTCCTTCGTTGACCCCTTTAAATCCTGAAGTAGTAATGATCGGCTCCGAATTGTCGTGTTTTTTAAGTGAATGCTGTGGCGGATCATTAGCAAGGCCCACTAGGCGCCCGCTTAGGGCCCCGTCGAATATGGGGGTCCCCAAAATTGATTATCAAATTAATTTTGATAGTGATATAAAATTTCATTTCATTTTAATAAAAAATTTATCAATTGACTTATAGAAATTCAAACATTATTTTAATGTTTCCTGTAACATTATATTTCAACAAAAACACTTGTGTAAAAAAGGCCAAGTTCGATTAATAAAATCCGTTTGCCAAAAAAAGTAGGGATCTAATGTGCTGCCAAGTTTAATATCATCAATTTATTAAATCAGTCGAGAATATAAATATTAGTAACTTCAATTAAAACGCATGTTTTTAGTTCACATGTCCAACTATATTTTTTATTGAATTCACATTTTAAGTTGAAATTATTTTCCCAAAACATGGCTTTTACGCATTAAATTATTAATATTTTTGTTTGATAGGGCCTCCACCTCTCCTCTTTAGCCCTTCCATCCTCTCTTATTAAGATCTCATGATATGGTACCTAGTAATTCGTGACATACATAACAATTCGTAAAAGCCAAGTTTTGTGAAAATAATTTCAACTAAAAATGTGAATTCAATAAAAATATAGTTGGACATGTGAACTAAAAACATGCGTTTTAATTGAAGTTACTAATATATTCTCGACTGATTTAATAAATTGATGATATTGAACTTGGCAGCACATTAGATCTCACTACTTTTTTGGCAAACGGATTTTATTAATCGAACTTGGCCTTTTTTTACACAAGTGTTTTTGTTGAGATTTCACTTCTTTTTGTAAGTAAGTTGGATGGGAATTTAACCTTCAAGATTCACGCATATATTTTAAAGGCTGATGAAGATCTTTTTCGATTTCTCACTTTATTAGTGATTCAAGTTATTGCACTATGTCAAATTTTAGCATTCTAGTGTCGTTGAATTTTCACTATTAGTTAATTTAGCTCATAAGTTTCACTCCTTCATTTTAGATGCTGAAGAAGGGAAAGTTACAGTTTTTCGATTTCTCCTATTGTTAATGTCCCAAAATCTACTAGCATGCCAAATTTTAACATTTTATACCCTTTGAATTTTTATTTGATAAGAATTTATATTATAAACTTCACACCTTCTTTTAAGATGCTAAGGAAAGAAACGTTTCGTTTTTCGATTCTCTTCTTTATCAAGCCAAGCTCTACCAGTATGTCAAGTTTCATCATTCTAGAGTCATTGTATTTTCACTATATGATAACAACGATTGTTATTTAATGAAACAGTTGCTTTAACACCAATCGGGATAGGGTTCGCGTGTTAAATATGAAAATTTCAATGGTCCATATTTACAAATTTAGTGCCGCAAGAGAACTATTGAAAAAATTCTAAATATAAAGGACACTTGTAAATATGTGTATTCAAAGTTTTAAAAGGATTCCAAGAAAATCCATTTATTAGGGAACGTCCTTAATAGTATACCTAAGATTTAAATTTAAATAAATATTAAAAGAGAGAAGGCCCATTTAAATCTTAGATCTTGATAGATATTTATGTTTATATTATAACTCAGAAGGCTTTCTCCCCTCAGAAGTCGAACTTATATATCCAAAGCTTAAAAATATTTTTAGCCTAGTTATAGAAAACCTGATATTTAAAATATAGCTCACTACTGAAAATAATTTTCACTAGGTATGCCTGGATTACGTTGAATATGATTAAACATTAACTAAAGATAAAACAGAATGGTTATCATAACAAAACAAGTGTCTGTCATCATCATACAAGACACATGGATTTTAAATCAAAACAAAACACAGGTGGTTGATCATAAATAAACATTAATTAAAAATAATATTGATAAAAAAAAAATCATTTTGAGTCTGTTTATAAATGGATGATGATTTTTACTTTATTTTTTTGCAGTAAAATTCAAATAAAATTAATTCAAACATTTAAGCGTTTTATATAACATTTTTATAATATGAAAAATATGTAGATAGAATAGATAATATTAATTTTTTTTTTTAAATTAAATTTATTTCAAAATTTTTAAACCCTTAGTTGTTCGTATTAATTACATTTTAAGTTTTATTTGAATTTTATTCAATTTAGGCTGTAAAAAGAAATTGTCATCCTTTTAAATTTATAAAAATATAGCCAAACTGTGTTTTTTGTCAATATTAATTTTAATTAATATTTATTTATCCCCAACCACCTGTGTTTGTTTTTATTCAAAAACCATGTGCTTTTTATCTTGATAATAACATACACTTCCTTTGTTATGATCGCCCATTTTTTTTTTTTTACTTTTAGTTAATGTGTTATCATCTTATCATTTATCCAATTCAACGTAATGTAGTATATTGTATAGGTTGGTATATATTAGGGTGGCCCTCAATTTGGGTATTTTCAAATTGTTATGCTCCCAGAGGCTCTAATGGATCGAAATGAATATTAAAAAAAAAATATTCCCCAAGTTTCAAGCCCCTATCTCAATTTTAACTATTGCCGAACAGCGATCCAATATCCCATCTGAAGAACATGGGGTTTTTGGCATTGAAAGAGCAATTTTTATTCAGGCCATAGTAATAGTTCAAAACATTTGAAACTCTGTAGACTTTATCCTTATAATAGTAGCCATCTTTAAGAATTTTTATACATTTTTAACTATTATAATTTTGGAGTCTATAATTTAAACACGTTAAGATATAGGAGTATTTTATCTATCTGTAACTCCAAAATATAATAGCTAAAAATCTGTAAAAATTCTGAAGGATAGCTAGTCATATTATGAGGATAAAGTCTACAGAGTTTCAAAATTTTTGAACAATTAATTTGGCCAGAATAAAAAATTGATCGTTCAATGCCAAAAACCTAATGTTATTTAGATGGGAAACTTTTACATCGCTGTGGGTAAGTATAGGTTAAAATTGAGATAGGTACTTGAAACTTGGGGGATATTTTTTTTTTATTCATTTCGAACCATATGAGCCTCTGGGAGCATAAAGATGATCAAAATAAGGGCCACCCTAATATGTACAAGTATACCGTCCCATATCAACACTATCCTCAATACCCAAAATCCTCGATAGTTTAATAACCAATAAATTAACTCCACTCTTTAAAAATATAATTCACACGGAACAGCATGTGGTTTCACCCAGGGACAATCAACTCTCACAAATCTAATTACATACGAACATTTTCTCAATACCTTACCTCGAACAAAAATTGCAGGTTGACTCTTATCTATGCTGGATCTTATAGAAGCATTCGACACAGTCAACCACAATCTACTTTCCAGAAACTAAATCTCCTCGGGGTAGAGGGAACTCTACATCTCTGGCTTTCCGGTTATCTTAGATGGAATAGAAAATGTACTGTCAAAATTCGAAATAATCCTCCCTATGAATTTGTCGCTCACTCAGGAGTTCCTCAAGGATCTCATTTAGGCCATTGCTTTTTCTAATATTCTTCAACGATGTTTTGACTGTCTTTGATTGATGTGAATGTCCTCCTCCTGGCTGATGACTTGAAAATGTTTAAAGTTATTCATTCTATAAATGATTGTCAAACTCACTAATTAAATTTGAATAATTTCAATGCCTGGTGCACTGATACTGGTCTCAACGACTTAACGAAACCAAGTGTAAATTCATAAACTTTTACAGGGCAACAAATTTGTTAAAATTTACATATTCAATAGATAACCACAAATTACTAAGCGTTGATAATATTAGGATTGGGTGTGATCTTCGATACTAAATTGACATTCGTCCCACACATAAATAACATTGTTAATAAAGCTCGTAAAACCTTGGGTTTCATCACGCGGATAACCTCATCCTTTCGAAACATAGATGCACTCAAAATTTTGTTCACTGCTCTCGTGAGAAGTAAACTTGAATACTGCAGTGTAATATGGAACCCCTACCATGAGATACATAAGGCATCCTTGGAAAGAGTCCAGCATAAATTTTGAGGACGGTTAATTATAAACTAGGCATAAGGGATAGATAATCTGAATTATGACTATCTAATTTCACACCTGAAACTCAACACACTGGAACAACGACGTGATTACAGTTAATATTTCCTTCCCGTTTAAACTTATTTCCTAAGAAAAATCGTGTGTCCAAAAATTCCCATCTTACGCTAAATTTTAGAGAATCCCAACTACAGCACGAGATCCTAAAGATATGTTTGTAGTTCCACATCACCGGACTAACTTCGGTAAACTAAACGCCATGATTGCACCAAACACTAGCAAATAAACACTCGACCAATCTTGACCTTTCCAGCAATTTCTACAACGTAACCTAGTGCACCATCTTGAAACCATCGTAGCTGCATTGTAAAAACCACTTCAGTGTAATAAGTTTGTTTTTTTCCTCTCTGATACCTTTCTGTTATTTTATTATATCCATATTGTTTTAATATTGTATCCTGTATATGTTTCTTTTCTGTATTGGACATCTTGTCCGTAAAACTAGCTAAACAGCTAAATAAATAGCACTTAGTATATTAGCGTATCCTCTATCACTACGATAGTGCTGTCAATAGGAATGTGGCCAGTTTATTACGGCCCAGAACATTAAAAAAAATGTTTAATTAAAGTCTCGGAGTTTTTGAGTTATAGGCATTTTTTTAAAAATGGTGAAAATCGCTACTCTGTCCCAAATATCGAGATGCTGTAACTACAAATTTACATATTTTATTATTCTAATTATTGTTACGCAAATCTGAATAATCCTGCTATTGACCAGAATTCAAAATAAAACCATAAGTAGTATACTTTTGGAGAAAAAAAAATTGATAGTGTTTTTTTATTTAATATGTTAATCAATTATGTCTCATCCTAATTTAACTAATTTTTGACTATTCATGGGATTATATTAACTATCTATTATTAATGTCTTTAATAGCCAAAGATTAGTTCAATCAAGATGGGACATAATTGATTAACACATTAAATAAATAACCACTATCGAAATATGATATTAAATTAGCTAATTTTGCCAAAAAATACAAATATTTTTTTTTTTTTAAAGAAGTAAGTACAAAGTGCTGTACCATTTTGACTTAATGGGCCAATTTTTGAAATACTTGCCATGCTAGACCTTTTTTACATTAAAAATGAATCAAAGTTAGCTGATCAAAATTTTTTAAAACATAAGTCCGGCAAAAAATATTTTTTTCTCTCCAAACGTATAGTACTTATGGTTTTATTTTGAATTCTGGTCATTAGCAGGATTATTCTGAATTACGTAAAAATAATTAGAATAATAAAATATGTAAATTTGTAGCCACAGCATCTCGATATTTAGGGCAGGGTAGCGATTCTTACCATTTTCAAAAAAATGCCTATAACTCGAAAACTATAAGACTTTTATTTAAAAAAATGTTTTATGTCTAGGATTGTCGTAAATTGTCCTATCCCCTGTTCACCGTTTATCGTAGTGATACGGAACACCCTGTATGTATATTGTATAAAGAATTAAAATAAAATGCTTTAAAAATTGTTGTTGTTTTTTTTCAAATTTCAGACCGTTTTAAAAATTTAAATTTTTGATTCTTTTGTTTTTTTGCTTTGGGGCTGATCCAGAATAAAATCTCCTTCAAATATTTTTGAACCAATCCATGAAAACAAAGAATGTTCACTTTTTAAGATTAATATCGCGCTTATATATTCATGCACATATACAATGCTAATCTATTGCTTGTAAATTTGTACTAAAAAAAAAATAATAACCCAAGATATAGATATATGTATAATTTCTGATTCGTGATTCACTTGTTCAGGCATATGGTATAGGCGGCTTATAAGGGAAGCGGGGGAGGTAAGCCATCTATATTGGAGATTACATATATACAATATATGAATGTTGTAGATACATATATAAATATGTAAAATGCCTGTATTATTTTTATTTATTCGTTTGTTTTTCTGGACTGGCCTGGTTGGGTTCCCTCTCCCCTAAGAGAACGTTTCTTGCCTTGAGAATCGGGGCAGGGGGATTCAATTGTTTTTTATCCTTTAATAAATATCTCAATAAATTGTTGTATATGCTATGGATAGGTCATACATATGATGGAGAGAACTAGAAGAAAAAATATTTAAAAACAGCCAAGTCGTGGGCTCACATACCAGAATATCTTTCAAAATACTAGTGAAATTAAATATAGGGAATTCCAACCTGAATCCAGACTCCCCACTCATTGTTACGCCGACGATAGCACTCTACACGGCAAACCCTCTCTCCCGAATAATCGAATCAATATTGCCTCCTCAATTACTCTCGACCTAGACAAACTGAATAAATGGGGCTCTCAAAATTTAGTTAACTTCAATTCAAACAAGACTCAATGTTGTCTAATTTCTAGGCGCGAAAATAGAGATTTCCCTGATATTCACTTCGATTCGAATACCCTGAAAATGTGTGACAGCCTATCCATGTTGGGCGTCTCTGTCGCATCTGACCTGTCTTGGAATGAACACATCTCCTCTGTGGCGAAATCTGCAGCAAGGAAGATTGGCTTCTTATTCAGGTCCAAGCGATTTTACAAACCCCCACAACTTCTCACCATCTACAAGGCCCAAATCCGCCCCTGTCTCGAATACGGCTCTCATCTGTGGAGAGGAGCCTCAAAATATTCTCTTGCTACCCTTGATGCAATTCAGAAACGAGCCGTCAGGCTAATTGACGATTCTACCCTCACCGACTCCCTCGACTCGCTGGCTCATCGAAGAGATGTCTCCGCCCTTTCCCTTTTCTATAGATACTATCACGGCAGGTGCTCTGATGAGATAAAATCAATAATTCCCCAAAGCATGCTTTGCACGCAGCACACGTTTTGCCGACTCCCAACACTCTTTCGCGGTCAAATTAGAAAAGTGCCGGACCACTTCATTCGCGAATTCATATATCCCCATGACTTCAAGGAACTGGAACTCTCTCCCAGCCTCTATCTTTCCCAGCACCTATGATCTTCAAACCTTCAAAACCAGGGTGCATAGACACCTACGTCTACACCCTCTCACTTAAACAACTTTCCCTTCTCTTCGGTAATGCAAGGGTCTTTTCGAGATCCATAGGGGCTACATCTTTACTGGTGCACCCCTTCTTGCATCTCGATTGCATTAAAAAAAAAAAAAAGACTTTTGATTTTGCTGAAACTTTTTTATATTTTTCTACCCCACTAAAATTTTTTCCCAGAATTTTTTTACTCAACCCAAAAAAAGTTATGAATTTTTCCAAAAAATTGCTCTTTTGTTTTTACTTACACCCGAGGGGTGATCCGCGATTGGAAGTAGGTGTACACCTTTTTGGAAGTATTTTGGAAGTACTTGGAAATGTTTGTAAGTACTTAGGAATCTTTGAAAGTACTTGGAAATATTTGGAAGTACTTGGAAATATTTGGAAGTACTGAAAAATATTTAAAGTACAAGTGGAAGTAGTTGTACAGCATATTAGGTCGCGGTTCACCCTTCGCTTACACTTTTTTCTAAATCTATGATGTTTTAGTCTTGATTATTGTTCCACAATAGATTTAATAGGTGGCCCATTATTGGGGTCCCATTGCTGGTACGTCTCATAAAATACTGGCCCATTATCGGTGCATCAGGTTAGATATGGTAAATATTTATTTTTTATTTTTGTAAATGCAACCAGTAAAAGTAAATTGAGGTTACGGGTGTAGGACAGATAATAGAATGACAGGTAAAAATTTGGATCAGCTTGCTTAATTTCGCAAAGAAGAATCAGTTTTACTTCAAATTTTGTCTTAGATATATATAATATATATCTGTGGATCCACCAGCGAAAAAAGTGAAACTTTTTATTGATGCCTGCCTATATGTACTCTTCAATG